>JANHZT010004643.1:11444-21607 GCA_032468215.1 Stegonotus admiraltiensis | reverse complement strand
ATTTATTTGGCTGTTCACCGCCCTGAGTCCAGTCGGAGAAGGGCGGTATATAAATTTAATAAAATCTAAAATCTAAAATCTAAAATCTAAATTCTAAATCTAAATCTAAATCTAAATAAGTCATTCTTTTCTTAGTATCACTCATTACATTGGTTTGATTTGGTGGATTATAAATCAACTGAGACTATTTCTATTCCATTACAAAGACATTACTAAATCACTACCAGCATATATAATACTGTTTTTTTGTCACTTACAGGCATAGGCCAATTAATATGAGGCCAAACAGGAGCCTCAGATGGGAAGAACTATGGAGCATAATTCTGAGCAATGTTTATTCAGAAGAAAAATTTTCTATGTTGAATTCCTCCTGGACTTTTTCCTGGGAAAGTAGTATAGATTATGTTTTTAACATTCAACCCAATACTCTCCTTGTCTCAATTATATGCTCTTAAATTTATTTCATGGAACTGAGAGATAATGTTATAATGGAGAAAAAACCCAGAGGTTATTAACTTTCTGCAACTCGGCGTTTTCCACAGGGTTTAGGATGGCAACGCCTCAAATGCTCATCTGGCTTGCATGAACCAAGTAATATGAGCTGCAAATTCACACATTCACAACTTCCTTTCTAAGAAATAGAAAGTGTTTTTAGTTTTCATTGAAAAGGAGCAGTGTCTGTCAGAATTCATCTTTTTCTATTCTTACATACTATTGTTAAAGATAAACCACATATTTAAAAAGACCACAGATTACTGCAAACAATGATAGCATGACATGCATGTAACAAAGGGCTAATGAAAGCAACAACGCACGTTGGCTGTAAGATGCTGAATGAAGCAAAAAGACTTTGAAATTAAATTTGAAATTATTCTGCCCCTCCCCCCCCAGGCATGATTAAAATAAAAATCCCCAACCCTCATCTGCTTCCTTTATTATTTTATCAGTCAATCTTCCCAATTTAAAGGGTAAATCATTTTGCAAAGGTAAATCAATGGCTTCACTATAAGCCCTTCGGGGCAAATTAGGTCAGGAAATAGATACCACTAGAAATACTAGAAATCTACTTTTATTAATATAGTTTAAAATGACAGAATCTTGAAAGCTTGACAGCATTTTTCTTTCCTTTCCTTTCCTCTTTATGACCAATAGATTCAAGAGAGACCAATCTTGAATTTCTTTCTCACACCTTCCTGTCTTTCTTGGCTAAGCTGACGTTTCTATGAAAACTGCCCTATACTTTATTAAAAGCTATCTCCAGACTCCTCTACACAATGAACCAAGATCAAAAATAATATTAGTCTTATTCTGTAGATGAAAAGCATATGTGGGAAGGTAAGCATTAGTTCTCATTATATGTTTATTCTCTTCTTCCTAGTTAGCTCTGAAAGGGGGGAGAAGGCTGCCTGTTGGGTACTAGAAAAAAACCAAACCAGGAAGACAAATGTACCATCGCTGAGCACTTTTTTATAAAATAAGTTTTTACCATATAAGCAAATTATTTAAGCATAAGTTTACAATATATTAACATAATTTGGCTTATCTGTGTGAGATATATCAGGCTAGAATAAAAACTGCTTTCAGGCAATAATAATTGGGCTTGTATCATGCAAAAACTGGCATTGACAAAATCAAATTACAAAACCCCTAAACGCGTTTAATAATTGCAGAAACTAAGCTAATGCACTAATAAAATTAACATTAATGAACTGGGTCAATGCTGAAATAAAGCAAAGAGCACGACAAAATGCTACAACCTGGCTGCTTCAGGGCTCTATTCTGCAGTTCAACTTTCTCTTACAATGTGGTACTTTATATAGTAATGAATGGGTGTTATGTTGCTCTTTGACCTGTGTAATACAGGCATTAGTCACAGCACAGTGTGCTGGGCTTTTCAGCAGGATTCCTGTTTACCGTTGCAAACAGTCAAGTAGCTACTTAGTATGGAATAGTTGAACTGAGAAAATAGTTGAATGAGAATTACAATGGTGAGAAAGGGATTTAGACTGCACACCGATGGATACTTAGGTTTCAGGAATTATAGGAAAAGACCTGTGTTTGCTTTGTTGTAAGTAAAATCGAGAAATGTGCCTAACTGCTGGATTATTTTTTTTTAATCTTTTCATTCATCTTTCATATTTTCTTAAGTATTTTGGCTGAGGAGAATTTTACTCAATTGTCAATTGCAGTAATTAGGTGGCTAGTTCTATTTATTGGCACTATTTCTGTTTATTACACTTTGGGAAGATTAGTTTTTGTTTTAAATCCAAGTTTTTCTGTTCTAAGGTTGTATGCAGCACCAGCTACAATGTCAGGGGTCACACAAAAAGGAAATCTATGGTTTCCTAAATTATTTTTAAAATAGGAAGGGTTTAGGATTCCCCAAGAATATGACTATAGGTGTATGTTTTTAACTCTGCTCTTCCTTTGAAGAGTGGGAAAATTGTCTTAAACTCATCTTCTTTTGAGGTAAATATGCCAAATCTTCCTTAATCCTAACTCAACCAACCTCAGTGTCCTCAGAAATAAAGGTTAATGTATGGTTCTGTAGACTAATAATTTCTTAAATACAGAACGGCACTGTCTTTGTCTTTTATGCTTACTCATGTAAACCTAGTTTCCAACATCCTGGGTGCCCCCATATCCTCTACTCAATAATTATTAAATAATTATCTAAATTATCCAATCAGTCAAATAGGGTGCCTCCTTTAGCTCATTTTGTGACTTACCATATAACACTTTTTTGCTTTGAAGCTTCTACCTGATTTTGCAAATATAATAATTCATTCTTTAATCATGAAAATAAACACTTTTTAAAATGTGGCATTTCTCTTTATTAAACGGCTTCAGGAATATAGTCATGCCAATCTTCTATCATTAAGATTGTAGGTTTACCTGTAAGAAAGCCTTACTAAAAGAGCTATAATTGTATTGCACAGAGATAGAAGAAAAACAGAAAAGGATACAAATTATTATTGATTTTGTTCCTCATATAAATTTCTTTAATCACACAGTTTAGCCTTTCAGTCTATCAGAAGAGAGCATGCATATGAAAAAAAATCTAAACTCTTTATTAAAAATTAGGTTAAGAAAACTCTAACAATCATTATAACATAGGACAAATTATTCAGGCTTTCCATCATGAGGAGAAATAAAAAAATTAGAAAAAGGCTTCATAGGGAAATGAATCAAGAATGAAAGATTAAGTTCACAGAAAGGGTTCAAAAAATGAGAGGGAAGTTATAAAAATACAGAAAAGGCTATGGATTTCAGGTTTTTTTTGAATTATGGAATCCTTTAAAAGAGTGCCTAACTATTATTACAGATTCTGGCACTAAACCTTTAAAGTTCTTTTTTAAAAAGAGCTATTCTTGCACTGAAGGTCATTGCTACATTGCAGGTGCTCCAGGAGAATTTCTACTAAAAATATATAGTTTGGATGAAGTCCACATAACATTTTCTCTTTTCTGCTAGTGATAGGGAAAATTGTCCCTTTTAAACTAAGGGGAAATCCCCCCCCAAAAGACCACAGAAAAAGGCTGAGTCCCCTATAACTTTTAAGGAGATTGTGTGGTTTCAGTTTCATTTATATTTTAGCCTATGTTCTTGAACAGGAAGAGCTGACCTGAAGACTTGGTTGTTTCATCAAATTCCCTGATCAGTTGGGGGTTTCTATTTTAGCATGGGGTTTTAAATTGGTTTTGAATTGGTTGGTTTAACTTATTGTTGTATGTTTTACCTTGTGCGCCGCCCTGAGTCCTACGGGAGGAGGGCAGCATATAAATCTAAGTAAAATAAATATATAAATAAGAGAAAGGGGAGGAATCTCTTGTGGTCTATAATGACATTTTGAGCCTTTCCAGTATCTTTGTGGAAATCTAAACAGAGACCTCTATTTGTAGCAGCCAGAGGTGAGGCTGAATTATCTTCCAAGGAGGAGAAGGAAAGGCTGAATCTGTGAGTCATTGTTACTGAAGGGTGGTAGATGGTGGCATTGGTGAAACCAGTTCAGTTTCTGTACTTGGACTCTTTAATCTTGAGAAAGACAGCACTGGATACTAGAATCCTGTATCTTTCACTTTCCAGGGTTAGAGGCTGGATGCCATTTCTGAAGACAGGAGGTAGCATCAAGACTTGCCAAGCCATTGTGGATCTAGTGATCCGAAAGTCTTTTGGAACAAGAGGTTTCAAATCTTCACCTTTATGTGTTTCAGGCTTCGAAAATCTTACCTACACACTACTGAAATCCTCACTGTCATGACCTTTAACTGGGTGAAATGGTGCATCAAAACACAATAATTTTTGAAACAAAGTCCCTCAAATGAGAAGATAAGGAGGACAGGGTAGAGCATGGCAGGGTGGGGATTGAGTTTAATTTCCTTCCTGACCTCAGAGTTCAGGTCATATTTGGCTGCAGTTGCCAGGGGGCTGAAGGCTTGCCTAAAGATTGGGGCTTCATGGGTGTTTGGCCCTTCATAGGGCAGGGAGGCAGCTGCTTCATGTCATATCATTGGAGCTTCCCAGGTGTTTAAAACATAGCTGGGTGAGGAGTTGCTGTGATCATAACGATGGGCAGGCTGCCAAGTGCCGAATTTTTATCACGTGAGCATGAGGGCATTGCAATGGCCACAATTTTGGGCACTGGTTGTAAGCCACTGAAGTACTGTCATAATTTTGAACTAATGATCATTAAGCAAAGGCTATCTGTAGAGAAGGCTATTCAAGTGGAATTAAAAATGACAAGTCAAGACAGCGACCCTGATAAGGACTTTTCACTGGATATACAAAAGAAGTTGGTTTGTCCTTTTGAAAATCAAAGTGGAAATAAAAAGGATGAACCAAAGACAATGACCAGGACAATGTCTTTTTATAGGATTTATAAAAGAGGTTTTAGCTCGGCGAAGGGAAGAAGTAAAATTGAAGAGAGACCAAATCCTGAAACAACATTTGAATGAGTTAAAGATCAAGATGGGTAGAAGTATAAGGAAAAAAAATGTAAAGTTGGTTTGTTTGATCAAGACTAAAATAAGACATGTATCTTATATGACGTTCTAGTAACTCTTTATGAATTTTTGCTGCCACCAGGAGTGAAAAGCTGATGATTTATGGGTTGCATAAAAAGAGGGGATGGGATACAGAATGAAAAAGATACCTGTTGGGACATTACAGGTTGTGAAGAGTTATCACATTTGTTTTTACTTGTTGTAATGCAGATAGGAGGTCACTTCTT
This sequence comes from Stegonotus admiraltiensis, assembly GCA_032468215.1. NCBI lineage: Eukaryota > Metazoa > Chordata > Lepidosauria > Squamata > Colubridae > Stegonotus > Stegonotus admiraltiensis. Next base: position 16,377 of record JANHZT010004643.1, on the reverse strand, counting down.
TACATATTTATTTTCTCCTTTTTCCTTCTTTCTGCTTTTTTATTTCTATTCCTTTTTTCCTCTGGATTTAGTTTGTTTTTTCTTTTATTACTGTAATTAAAATATTTAATAAAAATTATGAAAAAAGAATTGATCATGTACATAATCTTTAGTGGCATCATATATCATTACAATAATTTTTGCTGCAAGTCATCTGAGGTCTCAGGAAACAACCTACCATTAGGGGCATATCAAAGTACAGGTACATTCAGATTCCCAATCCCAATCAATGTATCTCTAATGACACCACAAGTATTCCTTGCACATTTGTCTATAACTACATTATATTCAGTCAGTGTGCTGTTGTGCAGTGTTTCTTAAAGTGGTTAGAGAATCCCTGAGAGTCCCCCAAGATCCTCTGAAGGATTGATGAATGCAAGGTTATGTGCTAGAGATTGAAAATATTTGCAAAAGTTAAAAGCATTCTTCTTGTTATTATTTTTCTTAAAAATATAATTTTTCATGACAAATATTGTATTTATATTAATATCTGATGGGTTTAATGTTCTTATTTTTACATTATTCAATAAACATTCCCAAATTGTGATAATTTAAATTTTCAATGCAATAAATATCAATAAATGAATGCTAAACCATTTGCTAAACATTTCATTTTCTCACATATTTTATTTTCATTGTATAACACTTTTGTAACATTCAGCAACTAATTCTGTATTTGTGCAAAAATCCTGTAACACAAGTCTATTCATTTTACCATGTTTTCTCTAAATCAACAAATTAACAATAAACTTTCTCACATTTATACTTTTCCTAATGACTCGTTGAAAAGCAAAATCTGATCTGCATGTAGCCAGCATAAAGCTGCACACATTTTCCAGGGTTTTGCTCATTGCCATCTCGTTTACCTTTACAAGTTCTACAATCTCTGCGGTTTTTGCATTGATCCTTGTTATCTTTACCTTTGATTACAGAAAAATAAAAGTATTCATCCAATGCAGATGCAGTTTTCATACACATTAGATGACTTGTACAGCCATTCCAAAAATAAGCTACACCCACATTTTAATATTTCTCCAGCTATAACTACACCTACAACCTTTTTTTCCAGATTCTCATAGCATTTGTGACTTTTTTTTCATCATAAATTCATAAGACCTGTTTCATTTCTAACTTTTGGTATATCATATCATTCCCAAAACACATCTAAATTTAGTTTAATGTGAGTTTAATGTGAGAGCTTTCTACAATCAATTCAGAAATTGTGGGAGACGAGGCAAATAAAATGGTCCCCAGATTGGTGAGAACTTCCTTGGCTTTTATAAGCCCAAAGAAAACAGTGAAAAAAACCTAGAATTGGACTCTTTGGCAACATGTAAGGATTACATTTTCTGTTAAGAGTGCAATGTATAAAATAGTATTTCACTATTAGTAGATGAAAAATTATCTGTTCTGATGAAATGGTGACCTAAAGTCCTATCAGTCACCTGTCCATAAAGGAATATATTGGAGGGAGAGAAATGAATACATGTTAGGAAGAAGTGTACAAGGAAAGGATAAAGTAATCATTTCAGCTGGATTTTATACTAAGCTGAAGGTTACTAGACTTGTAAATGCTGACCTACAAATACAAATTGTACTATAAAAGGTAAGAAAATCAGATTACTGAATATTTTCATTACACAAATTCCTTTCACACAAAAAAATAGATTTCATGGAAGAATATTCTACTTTAGCTTCTGTAATGTAGTAATTTTTTAATGTAAAAAAAATCAAGCAGTAAAACTCTAACAGTATGACAGCCCATCCATATGTTTTAGCATAGAATTCACAATTTTACTAAAATTATACTCTATTCCTTGCCAGTTCTGCCACTTCATATATTTTCAAATTAGCCTGAAGAGCTAAAACTAGAAGCATATGTCAGATTCTATAGTTGCATAATAAATGGATGGATACCCAGAATGCAAAGGATCTGAATTCAGCCTGTTCAATCAAACCCAATCCTTAATTATACAGATGGTGATTAAAATCACCACTATTTTGAATTCTATTGTAGTAGGAGTACATTGTTCTTTGCAAATTAACAAATATCTCAGATATTTGGTTGGAACCTGGCCAGCTAAATAGCAAAAGGCAAGCACACACACCTGTATACATTGCACCTGATAGATTTGTTTTTTCTGGGATGACTAGATCAGTATCAACCCTTCTCATAAAACAAAGGAAACTCTTGTTTCAGACTCTTGTAGTAAGAGCGACTGCGGCAGCAAAAAAAAATGAACTGAAATCTTTATTTTCAACTGCCCAGGATAAAGAGTGTATCTCATTACTTTTTTAGAATTATTTCATGTATTTTAGATGTTAAATGTAGCAAAATTATCAGCTAGTACTGAAAGGAATATTCCAGATAATAATATTTTTCAGAACACAGAACAAGAGAAAATCTGTGATTTGTCTGTTTCATTGGCTTTCATTGTTCCTTGAGTTTTTGCCCCCATCTCAAATCCTACTGACCCATTTTTGATCCTGCTCTGCAGGATAGGTCTGAGGCAGATTTATTCAAATTGATGACCTTACAAGCCTAGTTCTTCACTTACGACTACACCCTTGCCTCCTGCTCAGTACCTTTGGTAGATCAACTATTTCTGGTTACATATTTGGCTTTTGTTGAATTGCCACTCTAAGAAGCACACCTCTTCAAAAATATAGATCCCTCAGGTACCATGAAGCCAAGGAATGGATGGAGCTCAACAAAATATATGACTCTAATTCAATGAATGGAGACCAAATAGCAGCTGAGGCAGTCAAATTGTAGTCATAGTGATGTCTAAAAGATTTTAACCCTCTATTGCCAGACACTGCCATATTCTTAAAAATAAAGGTAAAGGTTTTCCTGTCAGTCATGTCTGACTCTAGAGCACGGTGTTCATCTCTGTTTCTTAGCCATGGGAGCCAGCATTATCTTAAGACAATTTCCATGGTCATGTGGCCAGCATGACTATATGCCAAGGCGCATGCAACACTGTAACCTTCCCACCGAAGTGGTAACTATTTATCTATCTACCTATTAATCTTGCATTTGCATCCTTGAAACTGCTAGGTGGGCAGGAGCTGAGGCAGGAATGGGAGCTCACTCGGTTGGGTGGAGCTTGGGTCTCAAACCCAGGCTGTCAAGTCTCCAGCTGACAAGCTCAGGGTCGTTAACCACTGTGCCCCCCCACCTTAAAAATGCAGACCAAATGACTCTTTGCTATACAGAACTCAAACTGATATTCATGATTCTACAGTGAAGCACTAAAGTTTGTGTACTTTGCATTTATTTGCCCAGTATATACAGATGTGCTGTACTTCTCTGGATATATGTTTTCTTTGGAGATTATGTATACTGTACTTAGGATCAGTCGTAAATTTTCTATTAGGTGATTTGGTGAACCTGATAGTATTTCATCTTCTTTTGTGATATGCCATGTCATTGTTTTGTCTGGTTTGTAATTTTGCATCTTACTGCTCTCTCCTAATCATAAATGTCTTCCACTGTTTATAACATGCCACCCTAATCCAGTTTTTAGATTGAATTTAAAGCATCAGAGAGAGAGAAAATAGCATCAACTGAAAGCCTCTGTGAAGAAATAAGTAACTTATGCATTCCCTTGTTTAAAAACTAAATCAGGGCATTTTAAATGTGCAGCCCACCATGGAATATTCTACAAAGGAACTGTAATTCTTCTTTTTTTTAAAAAAGAGTTAAATATGAAGTCTATCAAAAGTCACACTAATTACCTGAAGTAAAAGCCAGCATTTTTCTTTGAGAAATCCTGTCCTATGGGATTACCAGACACACCAAAGAAGAGAGAAAACAAGTTCCTGGACTTTCTGGAAGCTCCATCGAACATCAAAAACTTAATTCAGCTGGGTGTAATGATGCTAGTGGGCAGCTTTTCCACCAACTAATAGTCCTCCTGGCAATTTGAGGCTGGGAAATAATTACCTTTCGTGCTCTTCTTTCTGAATCAAGATGACTCATGACAAGGCTGATCCTGATCCATATGTCAATGAAAGGGACCTTTTTGAAACTATGAACAGATTTTGTCAAATGTAATCTCAAATTCAAAGTGCCAAAATTTGAATTTATTTATTTATATACTACCCATCTTTCTGCTCATATAAGCATTTGAGGCAGTTTACAACAATTAAAACAAAATACAAAATATGAAACCTGACAATATAAACAACATCCAGTTCTATTAACAGTTAGAGGCTTGGCAAAAGAGATACTTTTTGCCATTTCCAAAATATCTGGGGATTGGAAGGATGTGTGCATTTCTTTAAGGAAACATTCTATTAGCCTGAGGGTTACACAGGAGAAGGCCTTTGTCCCATGTGCCAAGTAGCCATACCTTTTGTAGTACATCTTCAAAAGGGTACATCTTCAAAAGACTCTCCTCTGAGGAAAGTAGTCTATCTACGTTTTTGTCACTATAACAGAAAGTACACTGTGTTTGTATGAATATACAGAACATAGTAAAATATGAGGGTTGACTTCCGGTTTGGCAACGCTGTCGTTGAGGACGACTCCTTCGGGTCACCAGCCCCGCGATCTGTAAAAGCCGTCCTGACAGCGCAAATCAGCTGTCAGGCGGCTTGAAACTCTTTCCCTCGGGAGAAGAGGGACAGAGGAGCAAGTGGGTGAGGGTAGAGCTCCCTGAAAGCCTCTGGAATAACCCCAGAGGCTCGGAGGGTGAGAGCTCCCCAGCTAGCCCACTGAAAGCTCCGGATCCGGGATGCTCCTGCTTTTAAGCAGGACGAAACGGCACAACCACCTCTGCAAACAATATTGAAGTTTAAGCGATCCCAAGAGCAGATGGAGCGGAAGCAGGAGAACCAGCATTGGCAAGTACAAACCCTTAGCTCCGTGGCTACAATGTATCTGTCT
>JANHZT010004643.1:0-11344 GCA_032468215.1 Stegonotus admiraltiensis | reverse complement strand
CCCATCCCATCCTTGTTGTTGGTATTCTTCTTGCCTGCTTCTTGAAACTGATCAAAGTCAGTCTTTGACTACATTCTACGTGACAGACTTTGGTTAAAGCTACCGTGTACCTTTCTAGATTAGCTTCTTCTCTGCCTAATCAGGATGCTACATGAAAATACTGTTGCCACAATTAGATATGAGTCATGGACACCTTTACAGTATCCTAATAAGCAAAAGGGAGACAGAATGGGACAAATTGCCGCAGCCAATTCACCACGGCCAATTTGCCACAGTCAACTCGCTACAGCCAATTGCCACAGCCAACTCACCATAGGACAACTCTCTGCAGGACAATTAAACAATTCAATTATTTAAAATAATAATTTTCTTTGGCATCCTTTCTTTAATTATTCTATTGACTATTTTTTTGATATTAGTGTAACTCTTGTCCCACAGTGAGTTGTCCCGCAGCAAATTAGCCATGGTGACTTGTTGTAGACTCAAAGCGTGAAGTAGAGCTGTATCTTGCCTCCCCTCTGCTTAATATCTATATGAATTCTATCATAACAGATCTAACCAAAAGAGAATTGACCTACTCCAGCCAAACTCCAGGATAGACCTTTTGCTGTGCTGCTTTATATAGATAATATAGACATCCTTTCATTTTCTCACCTCACCTCTAGGAGAGATCTCTATGCCTTGGCGGAATTCTGCAGGAACAAAACGTTCACAATTAACTACTCTAAGATCAAAATTATGGTATTCTCAAGAGGACATGGGGACCAAAACCACCACTGGCATATTGACAATAATCAGGTTATGCTAGTTTCTGCTTTTAAATATCTGGCCTTTGTATTCTAGGTCTCTGGTAGGAACAAATTAAGACTGTCTCTGACAGACAAAGCAATATTGGACTTTTTCCATCCCCAGACACACCATAAACCTGCTTAAACCTAAACCTGTTTCACAGATGCTTTCACAGGTTCACAGGTATGCGTGTATAATGCTTTTAAACCACTAGAGACTATCCAGTCCAGGGCTTTGTGCACTCTCTTTCAGCTCCAATGATGAACCTCAAATCCTCTAATCTGTGTGGAATCAAGATTAGCTTCCCTTGAAGAAAGAGCCTACATTTGTCATTTCATTTACAGGTTAAAGCTTTATTTCACAAGCCATTCACTTGGCAAACTTCCTTTCTTCTCACAATGCCTCTTCATGATGGAAGACAATAATTTTAGTTGACTTGCATTTTTGTGGTGTCACCTCCCATTTTCTATTGTATTTAAGTTTAGAGAAAGCCAGAGCAAAAATCTGCCAACAGCTCTACAACTTGCCATGGCCAACTTGCCACAGCCAACTCGCTGCAGGACAACTCATTGTGGGACAAGAGTTACACTAATATAGATGAAATAGTAGAATAGAACCATTAAAGAAAGGATGTCATAGGAAGGACAAAATGAAATGTGAATAACAAAAATTAAAATAATGTTTAAATTATTTTCAATAATTAAATTGAATTGTTGAATTGTCTTGCAGCAAGTTGTACTGTGGTGAGTTGGCCACAGTCCCATTTCATCTGCCAACAACTTTATAACATAGCATGGCAGACAGATCAGGGGCTACTGGTGAGTCTTATGGGTGGGAGGGTTTCTAGACTGGAACCCACCCACCAATGTTAAGTATCTATTCAATTTCACTTCTACTATATACTGCAGCATTTTTTGTCCAGCCTGTTTTGACATCTTCCTCACAATGATACTAGAAGATAGAAACCAGAAAATCCCTTTTGAAGAGTCCTTCAAAAAGAGTCTTTGTCATTCAAGTAAGCCTGAAGCCCTTACCCACATTTTCTTGTGGTCTCTTTTCTGACACTGTTCTTTTAACATTGTTCATTTACAGAACTTAATCCCATTCTGAGGTAAAAGCTATACAGTTCTCAATTTACAACACCTTGTTTAGTGACCATTCAAAGTTACAACAGCACTGAAAAAAGTGGCATCACTGTTTTTCACATTTATGACCATGGCAGCATCCCCATGGTCACATGATCAAAAATCAAATGCTTGGCAACTGACTCATATTTGTGACCGTTGTCCTGGGGTCACGTTATCCCCTTTCGTGACCCATATTTGTGACCATTGTCCTGGGGGTCACGTTATCCCCTTTCGTGACCCTCTGACAAGCAAAATTAATGGGGAAGCCAGATTCACTTAACAACTGGGTTACTCTTAATAACTGCAGTGATTCACTTAACAAGAAAGGTCGTAAAATAGGGCAAAACTTACTTAACAAATGTCTTGCTTAGCAAGAGCAATTTGGGGGTCAATTGTGGTTGAGTAAAGGATTACCTACATATTACTACTGCAGGATGAGAACCCTTTCGTAACAAATACAGTTCTGAAGAAAGTTAACACCCACCTCTCTTAGAAGAATGAAATATTCTAGGAAATACTAAAAAGGCAGAATATTGTATTTCCCTGGATGAGAAAAGAAGAAACATGTTTTTAAAAACAAAGCAGCTCCCTTCAGCTCCAGGGTGATGGGATTAAGACATGGCCCTCAGGACATGATAGGATTAGCCCTCTACCCATCTAACAGCAGGGCTGACTGCATTGCGAAATCACCTAGGGATATTACATCAGCCTACAGTTCAACCAGACTTATCTCAGAAAAACTCCTAAGAGTTGCACATGACCTCTACAGCAATCAATGGGATACCTGCCTTTGACAGGAACAGGAAGCTCAAAGGCGGGGCCCAAGAGAGGGTATATATATATATATATATATTTCTCTCCTCCATGTGTTCTACCCAGAATCACACATGCTTGGTGGCTCTGCTTTACCATTAAACCATTCTTCCAAGCAGCCTCCATGTTTCCAGTGTCTTTCTCCCTACTTGGAACTGAACCCAGATGGACATTTCTTCCAACAGTTCTTATTGACCACTATCTCAATCAGGAAGGGAAACAAACTAGTTTTACCCTAATACTGTTGATCTTGGTATCAATTCTCTGTTATTATCCAGTTTTCTTTCTCTTTTTTAGGCTTTTATTCTCTTTTTGTCTTTACTTGTATTATATTGTCTTTGTATTTTATTCTTTTTAAATTGCTCTTTGTATTTTTTATTAAATAAAGTAGCAGATTCTTCTCTTATCATCTAAGAAAAATAATTAGCAATGACATATGAAAAAAATCTAGACTAATCTAATTGGTTTTGTAACATACTGAATACTATGTAATGGACAAAAAAGAGTTATTGCTTAGTGACCAAGAGCACATGGGAAGCAACTAATCAATACAGCTTTGAGTATAACCCCACCCCCACCCCCACACGCAAAGAATGTAAGAAAGTAATTTACTCTGAAATTTATTGAGTAGAGTATCTCCCATTGTGTTTTGACCTTTTCTTCCTGCTGCTTCAAGCTGAGCAAATATTTGTAACTGATAACTCAATGATTTATCAGTTTGCTAAAGTACCTAGCAATTTCAGAGTACAAGAATCTTTAAGACTATGCCCAATATTAATAGGTGTTTTACACAGGAAGCCACTGAAGAGTTCACAGTCCTGCCACTTGTTATAAAGATGTATTCCAATAAGAGGCAAATGTCTATTATGTCTTATACTATAGCATTAACAAGGCAAACCATATTTTTCACAGCTGGGGTTATAAGGAATCTATCTCTTTGTGAAATTGGCAAAAAATGATAACTTTTAGAAGGCCCAAATGAAGAGATATTTATAGGAATGGAAAGTATTTCAAAAGCACAATCAGCAAAACTTCCAAGTATTGAGGCTCTTAAAGGGTGTTATCACTTGTTTCATATTTCACAAAGTGGGCAAAGGAAAATGTCTTTGCCTTTTAAAAGATACAGAAAGGTTAAGACAAAATTATTATCTTTTTGCACATAATTAATATTGACTCATCTTGTGGAAGTTTCACAGTCTACAGTATTCACACGTGTTGCTTTTGTTAAAAAAACCTGTCAAAATTAACTTATTTTCATATCAGCCTGTGTTTATAAAGTATGGGGGTCTTAGGGGTTTTTTTTACGCTTTTCACGAATATTCACCCATAATTGGAGTGGGGTGGGATAGGGAGGGGTAGAATAAGGTAGAGTATAATTGCATTCCACTTTAGTTCCTGCATCTTGTTATGATCAGATCACTGCTGGACGCTGAAATGATTAGAGTTAGGGTCTATAGAAAGAGATTAGGTGATAAACAATCTGGAAGAAATTGGAGAAGCTGAAGAGGCAATTGAATCAGAGGATCATTTGGTTTAGGAAAATCACACAATTCTCTAGAAATAGAAGAATATAACTAATTAGGAATTTGTGGTAGTTTTCTGATTTTTTTTCTGTTGTGCCAAGTCTCATTTTCATTCTTCACCTCCATCCAATTTATGAGGCTGAGTTTTAGTCTGAATTTCAAGCTATGCTTATGAAGGGTCCCCCTCCACCTCACACTTTTGAATATTTTTGGGATGTGTAATCATTTGAAATCTTGATTTCTAAATGGTGTTATTTTTGGCAGAATGGTCTTCATTATTAACAGATGTGATCTGACCAGGGAGCTGTGTTTCTTCTGATTTTTCTTTTTTTAACTAATTTACAAGCTGCTGTGTTACAACGATTGAGCAGCCCTCAAATTATCTCCTTTCATACTGGATGTTTGTGTTTTAATACATAATGTTAAAAGGGATCTGTTTGTATCACTTTTCTAAATATTAAAAAGATGGCAAGGGCTGAATCCTGTAGTCACTAAATGCTGCAGGGCCAAAAGATTGCATTATCTCAATTATTCCTATTTTTGTATTTTGAAATAGGATGGAACACAGTATGAGGGCCTCCTACTTTTACATATTGAGGTTAGGGAGCAGATGCCAGGTGAAGGGCTCAAGAGGACAGAAAGTCAGCAGGTAGAAGCCATTATCCCAAAGAAGGAGGTGGAACCAGGGTGCGAAAAAACAGGTGACTTATTGAAGAGGAAGTTTGGACCATCGACCCTTTATCAAGCAAACCTTAGCATTTATTATAGGTATAGAATACCATGAAGGCAATGAAAAATATTTAACAAGACTTTAAATATTTAATTTAACTTGTAGTATTTAATATAATGAAAATACTTAGCAAAATATTTAGCAAAATAATTACCTATTCAGCATAGTTCTTGATACCATATACTTGCACTTCAAGAATTCTACAAGAAAAATTAAACATAATGAAAAGGTAAGCTTATTCTATTGGTAGAGGGACACGGTGGTGCAGTGGCTTACTGACGCTGGAACTGCTGGCCAGAAATGATCTGGACTCTGGTGGTTCGAGTCTGGCTCCATGAGATGGAGTGAGCTCCCGCCGCTCTATCCTCAGCTCCTGCCCACCCAGCAGTTTGAAAGAATGCAATATTGCAAATAAATAAATAAATGGGTGCCATTTCGGTGAGAAAAACCTAGCTGTGTTTGTGTGTGCAAAGAGCGGAAGCCAGCACTGGACTTGGCCAGACATAAGGCAACGCAACACGAGACAAGGAGGAGAAGCCTGAAAGAGCCAGCAACCTGACTGCCATTAGCCAGCTGGTGTAAGCTAGTTTACCCCCTGCAGTGCAATGCACACAAACAGAATGAACTAACAATTTAGGTTGTCAGGACTGCTTTGTGTCTAGCGTGTGTAATTTTCCCTGATATTGTATGCCATACACCAAATAAATCTTATTGATATTACCAAGTAGGACCACATAAAGCTTAAGAGAATGTCAGCTACACATTCTGAAATTTGAGATAGAAAAACCATATAAACAAATGTATATAGTCCCATAAGAAAATGATACGAGAGCCAATTTGTTACAGTGATGAAGGTACTGGCTAAGAAACCAGGATACTGGGGGTTCTAGGTCTCCTTTAGGGCATGAAAGCCAAATGGGTGACTTTGGGCCAGTCACACTCTCTCAACGTTTAAAAGGCAGGATTGTTCTGACCCAGCCTTAGCAGAAGCAAGAAACAGACTCCTTGTCATGAAAAAACTCTCTTTATTTACCTCTTGTGAATTAATTGCATTCACCCACTGAAACGTCCAGGCAATAGTCTTTCAAGGAGTTAACTGCAGTACAGGCCTTATCAGTTCCTTGCGATAAAGGCCGTGAGCTCCCAGCCAAAAGGCTACAAATTAAGTTCTGGCAAGCAGTCTTTGTTGTGCGAAACACAATGAGCAGTATCTTCAGAAATACAAACTGTTGTCTCCTATGACAACTACTCCCCTTTCCTTCTATTTATTCCCCAGCCAGGGAAGGGCCATTCAGTGTCCACGTGTGCTCTGCTTCCAGAGTTGACTCCTTGTCCTCCGTTGCTCACCTCTTCTAACTGTTCTGCGCATACGTGCATCTAGAAGAGGCCCCAGCTGTTCTTCCTCCTCACTCATATCAGCCTCCAAAGGCAGCTGCCTCTCTGGTGGCTAGGAAATGTCAGACGGCCCTAGCTCTATCTCTGCGTCCGACGAACAGCATCCATCAGAGCCTTCCCCCGACTCCAGCGCTGGCCCAAGTTCCTTCCCAACCTCCTCATAATCTGAGTCTGCTGCCAAATCTGCTGGCAGCCGGCTGGCCACAACAAGGATAAAAATATAATGATAATAACTTTTCAATCATGTGTTTCTTTTAATGATGCTTACATTCTGCTGCTAGTATCCATCCTGATTCATCTTCTAGTAGAAAACTATTTGTATGGCCAAAGACCCTCTCCTCATATACAGTAGCTTGAGGATTAATTTCATATGCTGTATTCTTTTGAAAAAATGCTTATAAAATTACATTGTGAGAAAAATGTTAACAGGCCTTCCTTTCCCATACTTCCTTTGAAGTTCTCTTCAAAGCTATGCACCATGTTTATACTGTGCAGCTATATAGCTTAGTTTCCTAGAGGGAAAGGATATCATTTTTGTACGATGGAAGGGCAAAGAAAGAACACAGGGCAATAGTCCTATCCTAACTGCTTTGAATAATTTAAACAGAAGAGTTTTGTCTTAATAGTAGCATACAGCTATGTTTCTCCTTCTTCCTACTGTCCATTAGAACATTTTTTCAGATAAACTAGTTAAACTAAATGAAATGTTTAAGTTGATGTGTTTTGTGGATTTAACATCTCTAAATTCCTCCCCACTTGATCCAAAATTAACTCACAAAATAGAAGCTAGTTTTTCCTCCCCTCCCCTCTCTGAAACACATATAAATATATAAACAGAATCTGCCTGGGTTTTTTTTAATCAGTTGGGTGCTAAACTAGGCCATTGACTGTGTGCTGATTAATGGCTTTCTATGCCTGTAGCTTTGTGTGTGAGCTTTCAGTGCAAGTGAAGGCTCTATGCCTCAATGAACACTTTCCAAATTAATGAGTTTATGTAACTGTTAAGAGGTTATTTCTTAAATAGCTCCTGCAATGCAATCTGTTCACCAGAAATGGTTAAACAACCTTACCTCCTCACGCTCCTCTTTTTATTAAGAAAATGATTGAGGGGAGAAAAAAAAATTCTAGTAATTACATCATGCAGCTATGAGTCCAATTAACAGTCTGCAATATGTCCTGCTTCTTTTATTCCCTTCTGACAACACCACAGGCAGCAGAAAATCTAATAATAAATAGGTGACTACTACTTAACACTTTGCAGTATTTCAGCACCTCCTCTCACTCTGGGCACTAATTCATTCTCTTCCTTGACTATTAGTGAGTATGCCTGGCAGCAAGAGTTTGCTATCAAGTGGCATGTGCAAGCACAGGCAGAAGTTTTGGATCCCACTCCCCCTGCTTTGTTAAACATTTCTGGTGTTGCAAAAGAGGGGCACACTAACTGAAAAATGGAGGCTCATTAAGAAGAGAGTCATTTGCTTCCTTGCAGCATGAAAAATTGACTTCTATGTCAAATGGACTTTCTTCTGCATTTTAACTCGCCTATTAGGTACAATCACCTTGATGAGTTGACGTGGTTTAACATGCCTTGTTTCACTGAGTTCCAAGATCTCTTAGGAGAATACAAACTGAACAGCAAATATAATCCATTCCTCTACATAAGATGTGATTAAACATGTAATTAACAAGTTAGATTGCTGCTCTGGGTGTATACTGTCATTCTGGATTCATATGATTAATTACTTTAAAAAGGGAACTGAAATGGCTATCTTTAAGCAAGTCTTTGAAGACCACTTTTCTTTAAGGCAAATATCAAAATAATCAGAAACATGTATTAGATCCATACATGTGTTTAAAATTATACTGTGATTGCATTAGCAAGTTTACTACACGTTTATCACTTTGTAGGCCCATACATTTGGTCTGCACTTAACCAATAAAATACGTCTAGCTCAGCTTTGTACAATTTGTATGGCATGGATACATAATGTCTACTTTCATGAATTAGTATAATAAAGTTTCTACTTTTTGGTAAACAGTGCCCCTAAGGTACCAATAAATTGACCCCTGCTGAGATTTCAAACAGACCAAATTTATCTTTTGTTTCTCCCCACCCCTACCCCCACCCCCCACCCCCAAGCTTTATAATTCAGTATATTTAGTGGCAGAACTAGTGGAAACTAGACTGAGTCTTTATAATTCCAAGAAAGGAACATTTTTAAAAGTGGTATGTCCATTAGATCAACAAAAAGAGAATGCAGAACTGATCAAGCATGGAAGAAGATGTACTGCTTGGTGACTGGGATGGCAGAACTGAAAAAACTGAGGAATCTGTAGTTAGACTACATGATCTAGGAAAAAAGAATTAAGCAAGATAATGATTTACCAGTTTCTGCCAATCCAATTATTTATCCATTGATAACACATTTTTCAAACAATCAAAATGATGCCTATATAGGTGGACATCACCAGATGGAGTACAAAGTACACATTACTGGTGCAAGGAGGTGTAAGAAATCGCTTTCAAGAGCAAAGATATGATAGGAAGCTAACTTAGAAACAAATTAAAAACTGCTCATGTGCAAGTTCCAAATCAAACTAAGACGAAAAACAAAGTCAGTCAGTTTCTATTATACGATCACAAGCATTTTCAAGAAGACCATCAAGAACTGTTTTGAAGTCCTGAATTTCATTGATAAGGAACCAGAGAAACCGTGGAATGAAATCAAAGAAGCTGTTGAGGAGGAATGTGAAAAGACGCTGCAACAGATTAAGGATCAGATGAAAGCAAACTGGATGTCAAAACAAATTGTTGAAATTGCCAAGGAGAAGCTGGAACCAAGACAGACAAAGACCTCAGAAAGGAATCTAACAAAAAATTTCAGGAACCTGTAAGAAAAGACTAAATGTTGTGTGGCAATCACATCTGTGATTGTAATGAAGATGGAAACATATATGGGAAAATAAGCAGTGCTTCTAAATTTACAAGTTATATGCTATCACCAACAATAGATTCAAAGAAGATTAAACAAAGATGGAAAGAATATACTGAAACTCTGTACAATAGTGATGTCAACATTCAAAATACAGGGGTGGCGGCCATTGAAAAATGACTGCTCTGAAGCTGGGGCAACCGGACTAAGATTTCTGTGCAGGAGTGGTGTCTAAACGGAGTGCTGGTACGGGGTAAGTGATTGGCCAACTCACAGGTAAAAAAGAAAATTTTTAATAACTTTAAAAGGTGTCCCGAAGTGGAAATGAGCAGCTAATTGGTACTTGGGAATTTAATGGCGGGAGAAGAACAAAGAGGAGGTTAAAATAGCAAAGCCCAAAAAAGAAAATTTCACAACAGGATTTAAAATTGGATTTGGATCAAGAAAGAGTGCAGAGAAGAGCAACAAAGATGATTAGGGGACTGGAGGCTAAAACATATGAAGAATGGTTACAGGAACTGGGTATGTTTAGTTTGATGAAGAGAAGGACTAGGGGAGACATGATAGCAGTGTTTCAATATCTCAGGGGTTGCCACAAAGAAGAGGGAGTCAAACTATTCTTCAAAGCACCTGAGAGTAGAACAAGAGCCTTGGTGGTACAGTGGCTAAAGTGCTGTTAAAGTAAAGCCAGCTGCCTGCAATTACTGCAAGTTCAAATCTCACCAGGCTCAAGGTTGACTCATCCTTCCATTCTTTTGAGGTAGGTGAAATGAGGACCCGGATTGTGGGGGCAATAAGCTGACTTTGTATAAAAAGAACACCACTTAGGTGGGGCTGAAAGCCCTACTAAGCAGGTATATAGAAGAGTATGAAGGCTATTGCTTAATGCATTGTAAGCTGCCCTGAGTCTCCAGAGAAGGGCAGTATATAAATTGAACCAATAAATAAGAAGCAATGGGTGGAAACTAATCAAGGAGAGAAGCAATTTAGAACTAAGGAGAAATTTCTTGACAGTTGGAACAATTAATAAGTGGAGCAACTTGCCTGCAGAAGTTGTGAATGTCCCAACACTGGAAATTTTTAAGAATATGTTGGATAACCATTTGTCTGAAGTGGTGTAGGGTTTCCTGCCTGGGCAGGGGGTTGGACTAGAAGACCTCCAAGGTCCCTTCCAACTCTGTTATTCTATGCTATGCTATGCTATGCTATGCTATGCTATGCTATGCTATGCTATGCTATGCTATGCTATGCTAAGCTAAAAATAATAAAAGAAAAAGAAACCCAAGGAAAAGTACTTTCTATGTGGATTTAAAATACTTTTAACAGCTTTGACACTTAGTTGGTCTGAGAATATTGTGGATTTGAGAGAGACATCTGCTGGCAGAAAGACAGTATTGCAATATTGGTCAGAAAATAGAAGATAAAATAACAGCTGTGACCCTGACTGCTAAAAGATAATTCTGAAACTGAGAACTTTTAAGGAGTATCTGTTTTTCTAAATTGCTTGGTTTCGATTCTCAACAGTGGTGGAAGATAACAAAACTTTAACTTGGAGTGGATTGGATAAATATTTGAATTGGACATTGTTTGGAAATAAAAAGAGACTATCTGGACTTCAAAATGTTAATTAAATATAAGTCAAAAGTTTTAACCATTTTTTAAATTGACAATATGGAGTCTTGGATGTGTGAAGAATTAATTGAGATGTTTAAAAACATGTGTGAATCACTAAAGGGTAATAAAAAGTCAGAAATTTTGCTGGAATATATAGAACAGGAAAAAGAGAGCATAAATGAGGAGCAAGAAAATAATATTGAAGGGAAAGGAGTTGAATGCAAAAAGCAGTTAGATGATTTCACTGGCATTTACAGTGGCAAAAAAAGAGTGGATGGGGGGGGATACCCCCCAAAAAAGAATCAGTCAAAGGGAAAAGAAGGAAAGAGTGGAAAGAGATTATGAGAAAGCTTGGGGAGAATTACTCGAGTAATATATCTAAAAGTGAGAAAAAGGATTCAGGAGAAAAGATATAATAAA
>JANHZT010004640.1:47435-58015 GCA_032468215.1 Stegonotus admiraltiensis | reverse complement strand
TTACTGCAAGTTCGAATCTCACCAGGCTCAAGGTCGACTCAGCCTTCCATCCTTTGTAAGGTGGGTAAAATGAGGACTCAGATTGTGGGGGCAATAAGCTGACTTTTTATAAATATACAGAAGTGTGAAGGCTATTGCTTAACGCATTGTAAGCCACCCTGAGTCTCGGGAGAAGGGCGGCATATAAATCAAAGCAAAAAAAAAAAGCATCCCAATGAGTCAGACTATATTTTATAAGTTAGAAGTAAATTGAGAGTGCATGCAAAAGAGATAGTTTCCTTGCTCCATGTAGAAGATTTTAGAGGATTAATTAAATCCTGGTTTTTCCGGCAGGCCTGGGGGCGTTGATCTCGCTTTGTGATCTGGCGAGATCCGGCCATGAATGGTATGAATGCGTTTTAAGGTTTTTTAATTTTTAAATGTTTTTAGAATTTTTTTTTAAATGTATTGTGAGCCGCCCTGAGTCTTCGGAGAGGGACGGCATATAAATTTAATAAATAAATTAATTAATTTAATTTAATAAATAAATTGTCACCTTCTGTTAAATCTACTAAAATGTTAATTGACCGCTTAGGTTGTCAAAAATTATAGCCTCTTTCTATCAAGATCAGTTTCTAATGACCATGTAGTTTTCCTGACAGCGTTATGAAAGTGGTTTGTCATTCCTTCCTTTAGGGGTGCTTCGTCATTCTAGCCACAAAGCACTATAATTCCCAAGGGGTTCCCTCATCTATGTTCAGCTAGAAATTTTTTCATGTCTGCACTGAAAAATATTCACGTTTCTCTTTGGAATAGTCATTTCTCCTAGGAGTTCTAACTTTTTTTTTTACAATATTTATATTCATCAGTACAGGTAGTCCTCAACTTACAATGATTCATTTAGCGACCATTACAGCAACACTGAAAAAGTGGCTTATGACCAGCCCATACACTTAACAACGGTCATAGCATCTCTATGGTTACATACTCAAAATTCAGGCACATGGCAAGTGGCATGTATCTATGCTGTGTCCTGCAATCATGTGGTCACCATTTGTGACCTTCCCAGATGACTTCTGACCACCAAAATCAATGGGGGGAAGCCAGATTTGCATAACAATCATGGGATACACTTAACAACTGTGGCAAAAAAGGTCATAAAATTAGGCATGACTCATTGAAAAATGTCTTGCTTAATAATGGAAATTCTGATTCCAATTGTGATTGTAAGTTGAGGACTACCTGTAAAAGAAAGGCAGTGAAGGTTAGCATGGGAGGTTGTGATCCATGAGATATCTTATTTCCAAACCATTTGAAGAGACTATTATAATCACAACTAATTTGAATCATGTCCAGAAACAGCCAGATGAGGTAGGACTAAAGCAAAGTGGTATTATGGTATGCACCCGTTAGCCAATTGCCACAGCTCTCAGAGCCTCACCACAGATAACTCTGGATAAAGTACATAATAACAAAGTGCATCAGAAGGACTGCACTAAAGATGAAGCTCAAGAGGATATTTATTTATTTATTTATTTATTTATTTATTTATTTATTTTTATTTATTTATATACCGCCCTTCTCCCAAAGGACTCAGGGCAGTGAACAGCCAGATCAAATGCATACATATAAAAGTTAAAAAATAATTAAAATCAAATTAAATGGTTTGGCCCATAACTAAAAACATCCCATTAAAATCCAATTAAAAATTTAAAACCATTAAAATTAGGCTAGCCTGGCTTGCTGAAATAACAGAGTCTTCAAGGCATGGCAAAAGGTGTGCAAGTCCGGGATCCTCCGTACCTCTGGGGGCAGCTCATTCCAGAGGGCTGGAGCCCCCACAGAGAAGGCTCTCCCCCGGGGGGTCACCAGCCGGCATTATCTGACCGACGGCACCACAAGGAGCCCCTCTCTGTGGGAGCGTACTGGTCGGTGGGAGGCTGTCGGTAGCAGAAAGTGGTCCCGTAAGTACCTGGGTCCTAAGCCATGGAGCGCTTTAAAGATGTTAATCAACACCTTGAATCGCACCTGGAAGACCACCGGTAGCCAATGCAGCTCGCGCAGGAGAGGTGTTAAATGGGAGCGCCCCGTCGCTCCCATAACCACCTGCGCAGCCGCATTTTGAACCAGTTGCAGCCTCCGGGTGCTCTTCAAGGGGAGTCCCATGTAGAGAGCATTGCAGTAGTCCAGTCGGGAAGTGACGAGGGCATGGGTGACCATGCGCAGGGAGTCCTGATCCAGAAAGGGATGCAACTGGCGGATCAGGTGAACCTGATAAAAAGCCCCCCTGGCCACGGCCGTCATATGCACTTCTAAAGACAGCAGTGCGTCTAGGAGGACACCCAAGTTGCGAGCCCACTCCGTGGGGGCCAATGACTCACCCCCAATAACCAGTGATGGCACCAGCTGACTATATCGGGACGCCGGGAGCCACAGCCACTCGGTCTCAGAGGGGTTGAGCTGGAGTCTGTTTCTCCCCATCCAGACCCGCACGGCCTCCAGGCACCAGGACATCACTTCAAGGGCATCATTGGGGTGGTCTGGGGTGGAGATGTACAGCTGAGTATCGTCAGCGTACTGGTGGAACTTCAGTATGAAGCTGATAGAGGTGCCAAATAGTACCCATCACTTGTTGCTAGCTTTAAGACTTGGCCATATTTTTCTTATCCTGTAAAGAGAACCCAGTGGTATAGTGGCTAAAGCAGCATTTATCAATCTTAGCAACTTTGAGATGTATGGTCTTCAACACCCAGAGTTCCCCAGCCAGCATGGAAATTCTGGGAGATAAAGTTGACACAATTCAAAGTTGCTAAATTGAGAAACCCTGGGCTAAAGTGTTGGCTTAATACCTGAGAATCTGTCTTTATTGGATGATTTTAAACCAGGCAAATCATAAGCAGGATCCTCAGTAGTTTCTCTTACAGGTCTGTACAATTGTTAGGGGAAAATGGCTACATTGATATATTAAAAATCCTCTTGGGCCCCACAGAAATACCCGGAGTGCCAATCAGCCATAATGAACTAGTATAAACATTGGAGCTGACAGCTGCAGCAAGGTTTGCAGGTACTGGCAGCCTGTCTTTCAGGATAGTTGTAGTTGAAATTTACTGGTTTAGAAAAAAAACAAAACATGGGCCTGTTTTGTTTTCTAAGATAGCTGCTCCAGCCTTCTTGACTTCCAAATCCATTTATGCTTTCACTTGTCATAATATTGGGCCACTGGCCAGGCATTGGCCTTGCCAGCAGTAGATTGATAATGGCTGATGTTCATTCCAGTTGGCAGAGAGCTGGTCAAAGGATCGCCACTGATGGAGCCACCTGCTTCTTGTTTACTTCCCACTTTTACCTCTTGTGAAGTTAGGGCTTCACCTGAAGTCCAACACATCTGAAACTCACTAGATTAGGGAAATCATCTCCTTTAGGATCTCCTGGTGATCAGTTTTGCTGCAAGTCAGAATTCAAGTCTCTTGCTCTCCAGAATCTGAAGATGCAAGTAACAAATGATGCACTGTGCTCAGTACACTTGCATATAGAAGTATAAATACACAAGAAAAAGCAACGCGCTAAAGTAAAAATTAAGAATAACAAGGCAGCTTTGCATTGTCTTGCACTTTAAGAAAAGAGAATAAATGAAAATGTCGGGAAGGCATTTACCCCTCCGCAGAGCGCCAGAGGTAATGATCTTCTTTCAGTTTCTTCTTGGCTAATTGAAGAATTGACATTATCCCATTCAGTGAAAGGACTCTTTGTCTGAGTTGGTTGCTGAGCAAATCAAAATCTTGGCAGTTGGACTGTGAGGCCTGAAATTGTTCTCTGGACATCACTTGTCTTAAAACAGGTAGTTTGATGGCCTTTTCACCTTTGAGAATTTCTCCAAACACCCCTGCTCCCATTTTGTCCTAGAAATAATTTGCTTTTCTTAGAATGGCAACCAACTCATGAACCCAGAATCTTTTTGCCAATTATATCCAGAAACCAAGGGAAAGGTCAGGCAGTCTAGACGTTAATCCGAAAGTATGACATTTTTCCCCAGCTAGTTGCATAGCAACATGGATTAAAGTTTAAGAATGACGCTGACAGTCATTGAATCTTGCTCTGGTATGTGGTGCCAGTGCTGTACCTCCTCTTGATTTCAACTTGTGCTCAGCTTGCAAACAGAGTCGCAAAAGCCTTGTCTAGATCTTGAAAAAAAATGTTAGTTCTCTGTAACTTCTGGTAGTGGAAGACAGGCAAATATGGTCAATAAACTGTCTCAGTAGCTTTTTTTTTTTTTTTGAGTTGAGAGAATTATTTGCCAAGTATTATTTTTTCGTTGTTTAGGTTGTTTCTTTTTGGAAAAAAAATCACATTGAGTTTGCTCCAGAGCATTAGTGCTGCACAAATGTGCCCGAACAGTACAAAATTAGCAATTCGTGATCACTGTTCTTACAATTCAGAATAAGAATGGCATTCTCTATGAGATTGGGTTGAAGAGAGAGATGAATGCTAATCCTTTTTGGAAATCAATTTAGGGTATGTTCACGTGTGTGTGGGGAGTGGTATGTCATGTATGTGTGTGGGAAGGATTGTGGGGGCAGATCTCAATGTCCAATCTTCATGGCTCAAATCAGTTCAGTATGTTGGGGAAATACCTGGTCACTAGAACTCCTTTTTTTTTTTGCCTAAAACCCTGAAACCTACCTAGTTCAAAACAAGAAACTTGATTCAAAAAGGGGAGTTTGAGTTCACCCGGATTAGCCTTCTCCAGCCTCCTCCTCAACTACACTCCAAAGTGTAGTTTGCCCAAACCTTTATGTATTCACCATTTCCATATGCATATGAAAGTACCATCCAATGTTTATGGTTGAATCGTTTCATTTTTTTAAAAAAAACTATCATCTTTACTGGACATCTTTACTGGAAACAATTTCCCATGGGCAGAGTGTTCAGTTCATGCTCATAAATGAAAATTAATGTTCACCAAGTAATCTGAATACTTTAATGAATTCAGAAATACCAGGAAGAATGAAACACCTTGATTCAGGATGCTGTCAGGATATAATCTTAGGAAGAGGAAGAACACTTAGAATGATCAGCCCCACCAGTGTGATTCATGCCATTGTGGTGCCAAGTGGTGATTTTATCTTCTTCAAAAGTTAGTACAATTTTATTTCTTCAATAGTAGCATGATCAAATAACAAAACTTCTATTTTGGGATGCTGCAGCTTGGTATGATTGGAAGGCCATTTCCTTTTCCTTTCCCATTAATGAAAACTCCTAGTCCTTGGCTTAACTGTATCTTTTGCTCACAGCTGCTAAGGCCAAGTGTTTTTGCTTGACTTTGAAGTTTCTTTTTAATTAGTAATCTGCATTTTATTGTTACCACTTTTCCACTGAGAAGACAAATATGGGGTGGGGTGGGGGTGGGAGGCTAAGATAAGAATAAGGGACAGAGTGATAGCTGGGTAGCTGAATGCCAATTTTGGCATTCTCTGGCTGGTCAGCTGCTGGAAGTATCAATTAGGTTTGGTAGGTTCTCAGGGTGGCTGCAGTGATGCAATCACATGGCCCTTGAAAGATTGACTCATATTCAGAGAGTGATGACAGAGGCTGCATGGAAGGACCAGGCAGAGGACAAAACGAAAACAAAATCCTCTTCAAATGCACATGTAGATTAATTTCTACATAGACTGCCTTTAGGAGTAATTTCTTAAGGATAGTACCTGTAAAATAATAAAGGAATCATAAAGGCCAAGCTGTGTTCTCGTATACTGTTAAATCAAAATTAGTTTTGATCACAAAACAAGCCAGATTAAGTCCTGCAGACAAGCCATTTCCTGATTCATTTATTAGTTCATTTAATAGATTTATAACCCACTGCAATATATTTAAAAATATAATATGATATAATACTTGGCACCAGGCCCCCAAAACTCTGTTTTCCTGGAAAGTAGATAATGTCAGAGATAAATAAATTCTAGCAGGAGGCCCCCTGCCCGTCACAGAAAACAATCCTTCTAGGATTTACCTCTTGTCTTATCCCAAATGGGGAAACAAGCAGCTGCTTCTCCTGGCAGGAAAGAAGTGGCCAGGACCAACTCTAGCGGGTGTTGCATTCCTGCAGGTTACATGGAGCCTTAAAAGTTTTAAAGAAGGTTTTAAAGCAGGGATGTCCTATCTTGGCAACTTTAAGACTTGTAGACTTCAACTCCCAGAATTCCCCAGCTAGGTTGGACACCCCTGCTTTAAAGGGTAAAACCAGCCCTTTAAAACTACTTTGCCTCCTTCCTCCAGTCAAGACCCACTTTTAATTGGAACATAGAATGCAAATTAACCAGTAATTCCAGGCTCAGAAATAATGACAAGGCATACTATTTTCAAACGGGTTTGTAAATAGCAATAACCCATGTACGGATTGGTTTGTTGCTCCAAACAGATCACATTTATTTCTTGGGATGGTTCGCATATCATACTAAATTCAAAACAAATACCCTTATAGCATAGAGACAGGCAAGAATTGTGCCATTGTGCATGGTCAGTTGGGCTGTGGTCATCCCTGAGTGAATTAATATAATGTGCTCTATAAGAACTGCCATTGAAGAACAGCTAGAGGTTGCAATTGTTCCAGAAGGTGGTGATGTGCGTAATTATGTGCGTATCTTGATATGCACATGTTGCATCTTTTCTATGCGAGCTGCACTGGCTCCATATATACTGCTGGGTACAATTTAGTGTGCTTCTTTGTCATCTATCAAAGCCTTTATGGTGTGGCAGGCAGGGCATCTTGAGAGACTTCCTTTCTCCAGTTGTTTCTGCCTGTTCCATGAACCCGACAGGAGGGCCATGCTCCATGTCCCATTAATTGGAGAACATCACCTAGTGGGATCCAGGAAGCAAGCCTTTTCTATTGCCTGCTCTATGGAACATCATCATGTATAGGATATCATCGAAATAGAATGAGCTGTACCCAAACACAGATAAATTATGTTTTCTAATCTCATTAATAACCAGAAGATGTCCCCATATTTCTGTGGCTATAAGTAAGTTGAATGAGTCACAGATTTGTTGTTGTTATAGATGTATACACTTAGTTTAGAAAATAATTATCCTTTCATATGGCGCCAGGCCATTGACCTAGTATGTTTGTCACTCTTTACAGTGGGCTTACAATTTGGGCAGAACTGTCTAGGGATGCTGATTGCATAAACTTTTCTATGGTAGGAGGAATAGCAGCTGTAATTGCACACATTTAGTTGCTTGCTTATATTATGATTCCAATGTTGATACCATTTGCTGCATAATCGTGGGCTACCCTGAAGCCCACCAACCACTGTGATTCAAAGACAGTAGTTGTAGAATTAACCTGGAAATCTAGTTTGTTTGGTTTTTGGTGGGCTATCACAAGTGAACCTTACATGAACTGGATCCAGTCGCTTTACATTCTGCTTTCATAGTTCAGTGTGGAATTACATATTGTAGTGCCTGGAAAACAGAACTTCATAAAAGTCATCAGTTAATTGTCGTGTCAATCTCAGTTTTGAACTTGTGCAAATGCTAGCCTTCCTAGAAAAGGAAAATGCAAAGTATGTGAGCTAATAAATAATGAACCTGGATCTTTGTACTTTCAAACGTTTTAATCCCTTTGGCCTGAGGCATAATGTGTCATTCTGAGCATAAAGCAGAAAAATAGGTGTATCGTTTGATTATTTTTTAAAAAGGGAAAAGTAGGCTCATTCATTAGAAAAGTTGGGCCAGTTGACATTCAACACAGGTGCTCTTTCTCTCCTTCCCTTTTTTTTTTTTGCTCTTGAGATGGACCTTATTTTTTTGGCTTTTATTTTTTAAAAAAATATATGTTTTAACTATTTGGGTGGCATATGTGGGAATCACTTCTCGTGTTATGTCCTCAGCAATCTCATAATAAACGCCAGACAATTCCATAGATCCAGTAGATGACATCAAAGAGTGGGAGGTTTATGGAGCTCTTTGCTGCCAGCTGGCAATCATCTGGATTTTTGCAATCCAGATCTGATCATCCTACATGTGAAATAAATGGGGTTGAAAGAAAGTGAGTACCCCCCCTCAAGTTACTCAGTGAGCTTTATTGAATGAGTTCTGTTGAGCCAGAGCTCCCCAAACCTGGTGTTAATTTTTAAACAGTACAACATACTAGCTCGAGAACAGGGGTGTCAAACTTGATTTCATTGAGGACTGCATCGTTGGGGGCCAGGTGGGTGTGGGCAGGGTAGGCGCACATGGCCCTCCCAAGCTCTGTTTTTACTGGTAGAGGGCTGCAGGAGGCCATTGCAGCCTTCTGAGCTCCATTTTCACTGGCAGAGGCACCGCTGTCCGGTCCTTGTCTGTTTCCAGAGTGGCCATGTGGGCCAGATCTATGCACACCGCAGGCCGGATCCAGCCCTCGGGCCTTGAGTTTGACACCCTTGCTCTAGAAGTATTCTAAGAATTACAGATCCAGGATATCTGGAGAACCTGGAAAGCAAACTTAATATCATGGGACAGGATAAACTCCTATCCCTTGTTCAGCCAAGGTATTCCTTGATCTCTATCCACTATATTACTAAACTCTCCAGTTTCTTCTTTTTAAGAATTTCGGGCGATTTTACCCTGTTTTCCCCAAAATAAGACATCCCCTGATAATAAGCCCAATCGGGCTTTTGAGTACATGGCAATAAGACCAAGCGCTTATTTCAGGTTTCAAAAAAATATAAGACAGGGTCTTATTTTCGGGGAAATACGTTATATAACTAATTGTGGAAACTTCTGATGAAGACAGGGAGGGTTACAGATTTGCTTTCTCCCACTGGTTTAATAAATTTCCTGCATGTGCATAATATTACTTTTCCAAATAAATTTCTTGATATATCTTATCATTTGATAGTCTAAGAAGGCATATGGTACCCAGTCAATCTTAGATCTTCCTATTTTAAGGATATTTATTTCATTTTCTTGAGTTGCTCAAATACTAACAATGCATCATAAAATACCTTGCTCATGATAATGTTAAGTCTGACTTAGAATTAAAATCCTCGTTATTTGAGGAATTACATTTAATTCTTTCTAACAACCTGATGGATACCTTTTCTGTATGAGTTTGGAATGATCAGCCTAGTATCATCAGTTTTAATTTTCTCAGAGAATAAGAAAATATATATGGATGGAGAATTCCTGCTGAACAGTCTCAGTGATCTCATTGCTTAAGCAGAATGGATTGAGCTGATGAACTGACTTTTTCCTCACTATTGAGCAGATTTGAAGGGCATACGAGTACTATATCAAAGAAAGCAAGGCGATTCACTTGCACAAAAAAGAAATCTGCTTACATAATCCTGGATTTAGTCCAATCCTGGATTTTCCAATTAGAGAAAATGAAGGTGAAAAATATTGCTAATTCCTTCTTTACCTTGAATGTATCTCCAAAAAGTTGCTTCAATGGGATAAACTAAAGCAGTGCAGGAAACTGCAGGTGGAGAAATGAATACATAAAGAAGTTGGCTGCCTGCCTGTTCTTCCGAGGAAGGCCAGAGTTTCTTCTATGGGTGACAGAACACTTCTGAATCCATTTAAGCCAGGGGTGGGCAACTGTGGCCCTTTTACAATCTGTGGACTTCAACTCCCAGACTTCCTGGGAGTTGAAGCCAAGCTGTCTTAGGAATTCTGGGAGTTGAAGTCCACAGGTTATAAAAGGGCCACAGTTGCCCACCCCTGATTTAAGCTATTCTTCTATTTCATAGGCTTTTGTGATCTTGTTGCCAGTGGTTTCTGATTATCCTTAGTATTGCTTATAACTTCCAATGCGGAAATGGAGATAAGGTTATGTCTTCCCTGGTTTTATTTTTATTTATTTATTTGTCAAGCATATATAAGATAACAGATATAAGTGTAAACATGATTATGAATTCATGAAAGGGATACGAATAAAAGAAAACATTAGGACAGGGACGGTAGGCACGTTGGTGCGCTTATGCACGCCCCTTACAGATCTCTTAGGAATGGGGTGAGGTCAACAGTAGACAGTCAAAGGTTAAAGTTCTTTCCTGTTCTGTTTTATTTGTACAATATTTAGAAGAGAGATTTCCCTCAAATGTGAATTAAATGGGAATTATTCTTCAGAATAGTTTTGGAAAATAAAGTACCACCACAGGAATGCAAAATGCCTAAAATTGAAGATTAGCCTAAAAACTAAACCTACTATAGTTCAAAAAGAGCTGTGAATTTTAACTTTTTTGTCCTTCCCTTCCCTTCCCTTTCCCATATATCCCATATGAGGATAAATTATTTTTATAAATTCCAGTATTTCACAGGAAAACATTATTAACTCAGTAGCCTTCTATCTCTTCCCTTTTTTGACCTGAGTGGTGATAATACCCATGCACGTGGTTTATAGAAGCAGGGGAACCTATCTGTCATCTGAAACTGAGTCTAGAAATTGAAATTCCTAGACTGACAAATTGAGGAAGATGGGCATCGTATAGATTTTTGTGTCTATAATATAAATTGTTTCCTTTTCTTCTTGG
Organism: Stegonotus admiraltiensis; assembly: GCA_032468215.1. Taxonomy (NCBI): domain Eukaryota; kingdom Metazoa; phylum Chordata; class Lepidosauria; order Squamata; family Colubridae; genus Stegonotus; species Stegonotus admiraltiensis. The sequence continues at coordinate 47,522 of JANHZT010004640.1, read as the reverse complement.
GGGAGCCATCATAAATTTTTTTTTTGATTTTATTTATATGCCGCCCTTCTCCGGAGACTCAGGGCGGCTTACAATGCGTTAAGCAAT
>JANHZT010004640.1:8415-22648 GCA_032468215.1 Stegonotus admiraltiensis | reverse complement strand
TTAGTAACTAGTTTGACAGTGTTGAGGGAATTATTTGTTTAGCAGAGTGATGGCGTTCGGGGAAAAAACTGTTCTTGCATCTAATTGTGCAACTATAGCATTGTTTTACAATCATTCTGAGGGTAGGAATTTAAACAGTTTATGTCCAGGATGCAAAGGGTCTGTAAATATTTATAAAAACCCAATCTTTCTTGTAGAATACTGCTTACTTTTGCCTTTAAAAGTGTATCAATCTGGGACAAAAATTAAATTATAATTAATTGCTTTTTAACGTAATTGTGGAACTTCTAATTTAATCTGCAGTAATATTTTATTTAAATTATTTAGGGTTTGTGTTGTTGAACATGAATTTATGTCATGATAGGTAAGCAGATGTTTCCCAATTCAGCAGATACATTTGTAAAATGTGGAATATAATCTCAAAAATTCAATTGGATTTTTGAGGTCATGCTGTCGGTCCTCTTATAAAATAGCGGCTATGGGAAGAAAGTTCCTATTTTTAAAAATAGCTTCTGTTAATGAATGGGAACAGTGGAAGAATATTTATCAAACACAGTCTAAAGCAGTTATCCTCATTACCCAAGTACTGGGCTGCAGCAAAGCTTCATTCAGATGCATTCAGGGTTATATTGTTTTCTCATTTCCAAATGTGCATCTTAGAGGGCAGAATAAAGTGGACTAGAAGACTTCCAAGGTCCCTTCCAACTCTGTTGTTCTGTTCTGTTCTGTTCTGTTCTGTTCTGTTCTGTTCTGTTCTAAAATGATATGAGAAATGAGGTTAGAAACATTGGGTATGTTTAACACCGAGAAGATTAATGGGAGAAATGTCTTCAAGCATCTAAAAGACTTTCAGATGAAATATACATAACCGTGATGGCGAACCTATGGCAGAGAGCCCTCTCTGTGGGCATGCACACAGTCGCCCCAGCTCAGCCAGGTGGTTATCGGGTTTCCGATGCACGCATGTATGCCGCCTAGCTGGTTGCTGGGTTCCTGATGCTCTGGCTGGCGTGTGCATGTGCCTTCCAGTTTGGGCACTCTGTGCCTAAAAGGTTTGTCATCACTGATATATAAGGTGGACTTATTCAAGGTTGTTTCAATAGTTAAGACAAGAAACAAAAGATTTAAATTAAAGGAAATAATTTTTGATTAGACATGGGAAGAACTATTCAACTATTAAACAGATTGCTTGGGAAGTTGTAGAATTTCCTTTGCTGGAAATGTCTAAAGAAAGGTTGGATGTCTGTCAGTTGGATATGTTATAGGAGAAAATTCCTGCACTGGATAGGGGACCGGACTAGATAATTTCCAAAGGTACTTCCAATCATGATCACCTATGATGCTGTGGTGTTTTTCAATCATAGCAATGTTATTTGCAGCAAAATTCAAGGTGCCCCACATTCAGTGCTGGGCTGAACATTTCTGCATTTTTTCAACTATTCTTCAATTGGATGTTCAGAGGAGAAGAAAATGGTAACATTTGGGGGGTGGGGGCATGGTAGGATAGAAGATTCTTCTTTATTTGTGAAGCCTGCATCCATTCATACATGCATCAGCATCCTGTCTTTATTGTTCAGCCATTTATTCTCCAGCCTGTCTCCCTGGTTTCTCACGGTTTATATCTTATTTGATAATTCCTGCCAGGAGACCATTTCACATCAATAATTAGGAAGTTAGGGCAGCTGCAAAGTAATTGAGAGGTGTGCAAAATACAAAACTATGACCTCCAGCATTCTAGGCTAGAAACAAACCTAAGGAAAACACTACAGGAATGGTAAATGGGATAAACAGATGCTACTATTTATCTGTTTCACAGAGAAAGAAAATAGCCCAGGAAGCTGAAGGATAGGTTTTGGCACAGTTGTAATTCTATACACAAACAGATTTAGTTGTGATTTCGACTTGTACACCAGCTGCATAAGGTCATTCAGGTTTTTATGTATACAGACATACCCACACAATATTCATGTGCAAAGTCAGATACATGCTCCCCACCTCAAATTAAAAAAAATTGGCAAAATGGGTGCCCTTGAGGAACAGTTCTATTTGAACTAAAGGGATTTGTGAAGTGGAGGGAGATCCCGACTCCTATCCTTTGTGATGCCTTGATAATATATCTTATATGTCTTGAAGATGGATAAGGAACTTAGAAACATGAACTATTTCTGATGGAGTCAGAATGTGACAGAAGTTGTGGTGATATCATATTCTGCTTCCCAGTAGAGGTTTTGAAATCCCAAAGTACATGGCTTCCTTGGACAGCTCCTAAAGTGTCAATGTCTTCAAAATCTTGTGGCTGCCTTTTATTCTTTGTCTCAAAACAACCATTTTGATTTCCCATTATGCACTGGAATAATACTGTGTTGGGAAGACAAGTGATTTTAAAGGGTAGCAGGTTGATTTTGATCCACACCAGTGTTATCATCTGTGTCAGGAGCTGCAGAGGTGGAAAGCTGATGATTATAGATGGTGTTAGCCTCTGGAAAGCTGGGCTGTACCTCAGACGTGCTTTTGAATTGCTTGAGTAAAAACAACCAGTGCATTGTCAGTTGTTTGGGAGGAAAACCAAGCTGCCTCCTTATAGAAACTCATTTTATACTTTTGTGGCTGAAAACATGTAAAATGAGAACCAGTGGGTTGCAATATAGAACTCTGACATCATTTGTCTTACTATGCCAGGCAATATGTGGAAGGTTTTAATTGATAAATGTGGGAAACGAATGTGTGGTATGTTCACACAAAATTTGTCACGGCACTGTGGCTGATAAGACTATTAAACAGACTCAGAAACCATTAAGTTGCTACAGCAGTAGCAAAGATAATGTAGAATGTTTGTAAATCAATAGCCATTAGTATTGGACAAGGCTGAAGTTCTCATTAGCAGCACCAGTGTATCGCGCTGGCCGCAACCAAAATTATAAACAGACAAGAGTTTGGTAGAAGAAAAGGTGTAATTCTTGATCCTGATGTTCATCCAGCTTCATTCTTATAGCTGGCTAGCACACCGAAGAGACCATTTTAAATAAAGCAGTGTAGTAGCTATTAACATTGGTGCCTGTATAGTTGTATAGGAGGTGTGTCACTCTTCCTGGGACTCGGACGCTGGGGCAGAACAATAGTAGGTCACTAAGTAGCTTGTGAAATAAAGCGATCATTTAAATTCATATGTATAACTTCTGCATACACATACTTCTTTAGAGACAGCTATACAGTAGTTGTTGGACCATGGCCATCTTGTGTGAACTAGCATTTTGTTATGCAGCAAAATGTATATCAAATGCTCACTTCTACATCAAATGCTTGCTCCTATAATCAAACCCAGCCTACATTTTGTCACAGTGCCTTTATAGCATTCTTCTAGCCAAGATTTGTGCAAGGTAAGCCTCCTGGGCAAAAACCTTTTTGAGGACTTTTGAATATTTATTTACATAGATTAAAAAAATGACCAAGTTTGGAACCTTCTAGAGATACATTTGTGTAAACATAAGAATTCCCTTGCTGACTCCAAATACATAGCATTATTACGCAGCCTTCTGTTGCTTAGCCAAATGTTTCTTGGAAACCTATAAGACCGGATATATTGATGTTGACCTTCTCAACTTGCTTGCTTCCTGATAGTATTCAAATATATGCTAATTCTTTACACACAATAAGGTTTCTTTATTGTTTGTAACAGTGGTTGACAGGTCTATTGTTCATAACATTTACCAGTTTTTTCAAAGAGCCATGTTAACCTAATGACGTTTATTGTTTCCAGTCTTAGTATCCAAAGAGAGAAAGAAAACTTTCTGCTTGTCTGCATCACATTCATAAATTATTTTAAAACCTCTGTTGTGCCTCCAGTAATTGTCTTCCTAGGTGGTAGTACTTGGTGAAGCTTGGCTGATCTTGAAAGCAGCCGAGAAGGGTTTGACCTGGTCAGTACTTGGATGGAAGAGCAGTGAGCAATTCCAGGATAGGATAGGAAACTTGGAAAGTTCCAAAAAAATATCCTGGATGAGAGTAGTTGCAAGAAAGCTACATCGAATGAGTTCATGTAACCAAGATAAGCTTAACTTAAGGAATTTGTTCCTTTGCCACAAACTACAAACACTTTGGGCTTTGATCATGAGTAATAGCTTGTCTCTAAAAGCTTTTTTGACAGTATTTTGAGTCAAGTGAGATAATTGGATAATTATACATTATATCTTGAACAAAGTTGGAGTATACAACTTTTGTTGCTTTTCATGATCAGTGTTGTGTATCCCCTGTCATAACTTGTGATAAACAAACCTTATGTGGTAATAAAAATGTTCAGTTTTAAGGTTCTGTTGATTTTAAGGCACCGTAAGATTCTTTTGCAACAGGGTAGCTTCCTGTTTCTTTTTGCTTAATGGTTGTTAAGTGAATCTGGCTTTCCCATTGACTTTGCTTGCCATAAGGTTGCAAAATGTGACTCTGGGACATTACACCTGTCATAAATATGAATCAGTTGCCAAGCATCTGAATTTTGACCACATGACCACAAGGATGCTTCAGTGGTCATAAGTGTGAAAAATGGTCATCAGTCACTTTTTTTCTCTTCAGCTCTGGTTTCTCTTCAGATCGTATAAATCTTTCGCCTTTTACTAAGTGGACTATTGTAAGACCAGGACTACCTGTACTTGACAGATGAACAGACAGTGGCAAGAACAGGTCTTTTTCCAGTTGATAACCAGGTTAAAAGTAGTTTTACTTTGAATTCATTCTAATCTTAGGGTTCTAGGATTCCTGCTTTCTTGCAACCAAGTATCCAAATAGTTTATCTTTGTTGGATTTGATTTGGGATCTAAATACAAATACTTCAGGGTGGATTGGTTATAAATTTCCTCACAATCTTTGCATCCTTTTTGGATCTTGTCAGCTGTGTTAAGCTAACAAGATCATTATATTACTTTAGGAAGAATGGGAAAAATAATTTGGTAAGATGCATATCACTATGCAAGTCCCTTTCATATGGATTGCAAGACTTTATTTTTGCTATCTAAGGAGTAAAGTAGGTTCAGAAAAAGCTGAATATGATAGTGCTTCAATGGCACAAATTAGATTTATTTATAAATAAACCTAGGCTTTCTTAACAATGCACTCCTTCCATCAGACTCATGTGCTTAGAACATGGAGCAAGGCTAGTTCCTGGAGAACAGATGAAGCCTTTTGAAGCTAGCTCAGGAAATCCAGCTCTTTCAAGTTGAAATGGGATCTTGTTTCACCTGTCTGCCTTATATCATTTGTATATCCTGCTAAATTATAGTACAAGCTAGATAATGATACAAGTCTTTTACATGGAGGTATTCAAGCCAAAATAAAGCAACTGGTATAGTGCTGTTTCTTTAATGGTGAACAATAATTGGCATTTCTTTAAAAGAATACGCTTACTTCCAGATTGTTGGGGGCAATATGCTGACTCCGAAAACTGCTTAGAGAGGGCTGTAAAGCACTCTGAAGTGGTATATAAGTCTAAGTGCGGCGGCTCAGTGGCTAAGATGCTGAACTTGTCGATCAAAAGTTCAGCAGTTCAGCGGTTCGAATCCCTAGTGCCGCGTAAAGGGGTGAGCTCCCATTACTTGTCCCAGCTTCTGCCAACCTAGCAGGTCGAAAGCACGTAAAAAATGGAAGTAGAAAAATAGGGGCCACCTTTGGTGGGAAGGTAACAGTGTTCCGTGTACCTTTGGCATTTAGTCATGCCGGCCACATGACCATGGAGACGTCTTCGGACAGCGCTGGCTCTTTGGCTTTGAAACGGAGATGAGCACTGCCCCCTAGAGTCAGGAATGACTAGTGCATATGTGTGAGGGCACTTTTACCTTACTATTGCTATCCTATACAGCATATCTCAACCTCAACAGCTTTAAGATGTATGGCTTGTACTCCCAGGATTACCCAGCCAGAATACTAAGCACTGTAGAAAATGATGCAAGAGCACAATATGCACTCATTACAATGCATTGATATGTTGTTGGTTATCCAGTTGCTTGGATCCTCTGTGAACAACACTCAGAAGTAACGACACAACTTCTGGTTTCATTAAGCACTAGCACTAAATACTTAAACAACCGTGCAAGAATCCAAATAGCCATTCAAGAATTTCTGTGCTGCCAAGAATCCGTAGGCTAGACAAGGGATTAGGCACAAATGGAGATCTCTTCAGAGGTGTGTGTGTGGGGGGGGGATGGATTGGCACCATCCAGGATGAAGTATAGCAAACCTTCTACCTAGTTAAAATGATGGATCTGCATTCAGGTAAACCAGTGTTAATGTGAATTTGGTAAAGTTTAAAATACATTTTTTGCTAACCATATGATTGACCATAGCTATGATAATTCATTTAATGTATACTTGGTTTACATAATCCCAAGCACAGATTTCAAATGCATGAAGCTGGGTAAACTTCGTTTTGTTTATTCATTCAGTTTATACTGCTGCCCATATTAAGCAGGCAGCTAATGGAGAAGAAAAAAGCAAGATAAAAAACTTCATTTAAAAATAATAAATATAAGATAAAACCAAGGAAACAATCAGCCAAGTAAGATATGGGCTCCACCACACAAACTGAGCCCCAGATTCAGCAGTAAAGTCAGCTTTTAGGGCCTATGGAAAGCCAGCAAGTCTGCTCTTCAGGGCAATGATGTTACCGAAGGTGGGCACCAAAAAGAAAAATCTCTTTTCTCAGGACCTACCAAATGACACTTCCTAACATACGGGACCATATCTCTCCCACTAAAGCTCATAAAATAGGCAGTAGGTACAACTGGGGAGAGATGGTCCTGGAAGTATCCCAGCCCCATGCCATGAAGGGTTTATAGGTCACTACTAGCACCTTGAATTGAGCCCAGAAGCAAACTGGCAATCAATAAAGTTTGCAGAGTAGAGATGTTACATGTACCAAACCAAAAGTACCCATAAACTATCTGTTCCACTACATTTTGCATCAGCTGAAGCTTCCAGATACTCTTCAAGAGTAACACCATGTAGAGAGCATAGCAACAGTCTAATCAGAAAATGATCAGGGTATCAGTAAACTGTGAGTAGAGCCTCTTGATACAGGAACCGGTACAATTGTTGCACAACACAAAGTTGGGTAAAGGACTTCTTAGCCATAACTGCCACTTGCTCTTCAAGGAATTATGAGTTCAGGAGGACCCCAAATAGTGCACAGGTTTCATTTGGGATAGTGCAATACCATCCAAAACAGGAGATTGAAGGTCCTCAGAACTGTGGCACCCTAAAACTCAAAACTACTTAGTCTTGCTAGGGTTGAGTGGAAGCCTGCTCTAGGTCAACTATAAGTGTGATTAATGCCATATCAATCTTATAATTTGATCTGAATTCTGACTGAAAGAGTTCAGATCATCCAGAGTTCCTTGGAATAACCATGCAACCACCTTCTCCACAACCTTCCCTAAAAAGACAAACTTGTTCAGAATGGTTGGATCCAGAATGGCCTCATAAGGAAAGGCAGGCATTGTATCCTTCAGAGCCAGCAAAACTACCTTTTTTCTCAAAGAGAAATTTATCACCACCAAGACTCAACCCAAATCATGAGGGACGTGGATCTAAAACAAAGGTGGCCAAGCTAACAGTTGCAAGAACCCTGTCTTCTTTCTCAGGAGCAATAAGATTCAAACTCCTTCCAAGTATCAATCTCCAGTAACTTCTACGGGACCTGCTCCAAGGCCAGAATGCAACCTATCATGAGTTTGGACAACTTTATGTGGCATTTGTTGAACATATTCTTTGAAGAAACCTTGTAGGTGAAACTGCAAACTACATGATGTGTTAAGGTCAGAGAAATATTGAAATATTGACATTTCACTGCCTTTACAGCCAGGAGGTAAGCCGTAATAGTGGCTCTCTAGCCTATGTCCAGTCATATTCACTCTATGTTGCCCTCCAACAACATTCCGGACATCTCTTAACCTATTTCATCCCCCTCTACTCTTCTGTAAACTAAGTGGAGTTGCAGGAACCCCATAAAAGGTGATGCCACATAATGTGACCTGATCCAAAGCCCCGGTCACCCTGCAATTCCAGGCAGTCACAGGACTTCAGTTGGACCATGCAGCAGACCATTAGGAACAAACCCAAATTCTATTTGGAAGCCACATGAATCTATTTGTTGCCTGGGGCAGACAGTTGAATGGAGTGGACCAAGTGACCAGCCTCCCTTCAATGAATGGCAACCCCAGAATACTTGAGGACCAACAGAGGTAGGCAGGGAAGTTGCTATGGAGCAGGGAGCAGCAGTCCCAAGCAATCATTAGAGCTCAACCTAGCAAACAGGGTCTGCCAATCAGTGGAGTAGTGCTGCTGGAGACCAATTAAGTGTCTCAGATGACAATCACTACACTCAACCCTTTCTCAAGGGTCATGACTGATGCCACACATGAAACCCAACAGGGCATATCTCTGATAAGGGGACAAACCTAGCCAGATGTTAGCTTTCTACAATATTATCAGTACTAGCAGAAAGAATTTAATGTCTCCTCTAGCTCACGGTTGCTTGTGTTACCAGTAACATTTTCTTTTTGGAATTTGCTGGAAGTTTTTTTTTTTAATTAGATGCAAATAAAATAGCACAGCTGTACAGCAGTGATTCAAAATGTTTTCCTTGCAGTACCAGAAAGAGCAGCAACTTTCCCTTTGGTCTTTGACTCATCAGCATGAGAAATCAATTTGGGTCTCTTTTTGAAGAAAAGCCTTCTTGTTAATGCTTTTGCATGACCTTGAGAACAATGAGCTCAAATGTTCACATCCTTCTTTCTGGCCCCTATTCCCAAGCTTTAGGCAGTTCACTTAAATGGTGGTGGGGTTTTTTTGACTCAATATTGAATATTGAGTGTATAGGGATGTTAGTAGAAAGCATGAAGCCTTGATCCTGTCATTAACCAGGCTGGTGCTTCTAAGAAATGGTAGCCCTGATCTTTTGTGCATGTTAAGATAATTAAAAATCACAATTGTCATATATGAGTAATGAAAAATGGAAGAATAAATCCCCTAGAGCTCAGGGAACAGTCTTTCAAATCCCAGCCTCTTCCTGGTCAAACTCTGATTAGTTATAGGGGAAATTTAAAATTACTTAGATGTAGTGGCTCAAGAATCCTAGATTAGTATCTTCAAATGAATAGAGGAGAGTTTCTAATCCCATTTTTATGACATTAATCCAGGATACTAGATATTCTTTCATAACTTTATCTCATTAAGCTTGTAGCCAAGAAATCATTTTGAATCTATAAAAATGGCTTAAAAGGTGATAGTTAAAAAGAAGGTTGCTCTATTGATCTTTGGCTGATTCAGTTCAGCAAAAGGCCTCCAAATTGTGATCTAGACATTACTAGGTGAGACAAGTAAAATGCCTGTGAAAGGCATTTTACTTTTCAAATAATAGGTTTGTCTCACCTGTATCATAAATTTAAGATATTGGTAGGATTGTAGAACTCTCCGGCTGAAGTGGCTCTTTAGCTTTTCTGCCCCTTATCTTAGGTAGTTCTGAGATATTGTCTTGTTTTATGTCCTAGGAGTTGAGTTTTGTAGGTTTTTTTAAATAATTGATTGGGGAAAACCTGCTCAGGGAGAAAGTGATGGTCCTTTCTCCCCCAGTCCCGTAGTCCTGATCCAAATTACCGTATATCCTAACCCGGAGTCAAAGTTTTCATTAATAATCCTCCTGCACAGCATTTAATTTGGATCTAGTTGAAAGCCATGGATTATTTTATCCTCCAACGGTTCAGTTGGCACCGGGCTGTACATAGGAAAATTTGGAACATATAAAAAAGGAAACAGTGTCCTGGCAGGTTCCCAAAGCAGCTCGAGCAGATTGCCAGGTTGTTGCTCCATAGTGAATTCAACTGTGTTTCCTTTCATGTGAAAACAGGCTCAGAAATCCAAAACACAATAGCATCTTAATGCTTACCCTGACAGGAAGGAATTAATCCCACTTTTAAGGATATTTTTTGTTGATTGCAGGCACCATGTTCTCTGAGCTATGACTATAGGAGGAAATCCAGGTGCTTCAAAAAATGTATTGGGTCAAAGTCATGAAGAACAAGTAAAAGCTAGGAATGTACTTCTATGGAGAAGAATGTCCTTTTGTTAAGAGTTGGAGTGGGGGGAAGTTTCTTTAATCTCCGAAACTGATAGAAACCTTGCATACAGTAGAAGCAACTGTTATATTATCTAAAATGAAATGGAATAGGGAAGTAGATACTATCAGTAGCAAATTCCAAAGACAAAGTATAGTGTGAAGTCTGGGAAAACAGCCAGAAGAAAAGGGAATTCTACTTATGTTATACTTAGGGGTCATAAAAAATGAAAAACGTTTCAGAAATAGGCTTTTATTCCTTTCTCTACCAATAATCACTTCTCTAAGGTACACGTTTTCAGACTTGAAACCTGACTTTGTTCTAATGGGTGACCATCTTTTCCACCCCTGAGTGCTATCATCCATTCTTCAGGTTGCCTAGAAAAAGCATATAATGCTTGGTAAAATTTTGGTCATTCATTCATTCATTCAATTTATATTGCCGCCTACTCGCACATGGTGATTCAAGGCAGTTTACAAGGATATAAAAATACCATATAAAAGAAATAAAAAGAAAATAAAATAATAACTCCCATCCTCCACTCCAGCAACAACATACATTCATATTAGCCATTTATTGGGTTCCATCTCACTTTGGGTTTCTCAGGCCAGCTGACAGAACCACGTCTTCAGGACCTTCCAAAAGAGTGTTAGAATGGGGGACAGTCTCATCTCTGGGGGATGATGTTCCAGAGAGAGGGAGCCACCATGGAGAAGGCCCTTCTTCTGGGTCCCACCAGATGTATCTCCTTAGGGGACAGGACATTCCTTATACTTCCAGCCTTTCTGAAAAATAGATGTAATTTATTTGGTACTACATGAGCCTGCTGTTCCAAAAGCACCCTCTTCTTTTTAACCAAATGGGATAGAATGTAGGATGTTCATAAAGAATGACCGTAGGCCCCCTCACTTCATTGCTGTATCTTTAGGTGGTTTAGTCCATTAGAGACCAGTGGAAGGCTGATATTTTGACTTGTAGCTAAAAGCATAGAAATAGGCAAGGATTGGGACATGTTACAAGACACGGAGCCCAGCCCACTCCAATATCCCTTATGCCAGTGTGGCTGGTTTTAAACTTTGAGGGCACACAGGAGATTTATAGCTCCTTCTCTTGTTACAGCCTTAGGTTATTTGCCTTGTAATTTGTAGTCCTTAGATAATGTCTGCTGAAATTAATGTTTTAGACAGCAATCCTATATATCAGTGATGCCTAACCTTTTCTGGACTGAGTGCCCAAAGTGTGTGCATGGATGTATGTGAATGCACGTGCATGCGCCTGAAATGCAATGTGTGTGCGCCCCCCACATGCGCCCCAATCCTCCGCACATCCATGCGCAGCCCCCTGCATGCCCCTGTGCATGCATGCTTGGGCCCTGCACACTCCCCACCCCCGTGCATGCACACGTGGCCCCCTGTATGTGCCCCATCCCCTGCACATGTGCAGCAGAGCCCCGATGACCAGCTGGCTGGCGGGAGGCTCGTGTGCATGTGCAGTGGAGCTGAACAAGGTGACGGCTCGCGTGTCCACAAAGAGGGCGCTGCATGCCACCTGTGACATGTGTGCCATAGGTTCGCCATCACGGCTATATACACTTATTAAGGAATAAATTAAGGTGTTTGTTTGTGAATAAATAAATCAGTCTGTGGAACTTCATCTTTTACCGCCTTCAGTGTCAGATTCCTTTTTTAATCATATAAATAATAAGGTTGAAAGTTGATTTTTATTTTTATTCTTTTTTTAACTAATAAAATTTGAAACAGAAAATCCTGCTTAAGGTTATTTTGAGTATGAATATAAATTTATATGAATCAATTACACTACTCCTATATGCATAGAAAAAAAGTAAGGAAGGCAAAACGAAGGAAAACAGGGTTGCAGTTGCTTGGTTTTGGTTTTGTTTTTGTTTCAATAAATATTGGGGCAAGATAGATAAGAGTTTGCAACTGCTTAATTTTCATTCCTTAGTTCCTGATTGCTGCTTGAATAAATTCCGTTTTAAATGCTGTGATTCCCACTAAGGTAACTCTCAACAGTTAAATTGCTGAAGGTAGCCCATGAGAAAAAGTGGCATTTGGTTGGTCTCCAAAACTCCAAAGCTCTGTGTGAAATAATGAAGTCTTTATTTGTGTGGATCTGTTTGAACAGCAAAAATCGGGGCTTTAAGCACTGAAGGACAAGAAAAATGACTGGCCTTGTATTCTAGGATAAGGGCCGGTTTAGATTTACAATATACAGAGCAGACATACCCTGAAAAACAGGGTATGTTAGGCAAATGGTTAAGGAGAGAAGAAAATTGTTCACCGTTCTCTGATCAACCCATTCACCACTGCTGCCGCCATGCTAAATCTTCCAGAGCAATTCCATGTTTGTGAAAAAGGATTACGATTAGCTGGCTTATTACAGGGACTCCTCTTACACAATGGGTGTGTTATATAGATATAAAACAGAAGCTACTTTGTTTTAAAGTTCAGCCGAGACCACGTATGTGGAGTTGCCATTTGCCTGGTAGCATGATGAGTGATTGAGCAATAAGCAGCAGTGTGGGCATAGCCGGATGGCCATGTTAATGTGCCGTCCACCACTTCTTCACAAGAAAAGAATGCTTATGCTGCTGATATAACATTTCATATCTCAATTGCTGGCAGTATTCTGCTTCAGAGACTAGGCTGGTGACCAGGACCCCCTCCTTAATGTTTTATGTGGGATAAATTAAGGAAAGCAACTGGTGGATTTTCCCAGCTTTGTTTCTCCTTCCAACAAGATGGAAAACAGCCGCTAAATACACTCCCTAATATGGGGCGGGGCAGGGTTGGGTGTGTGTAGGTGGATGTTGGAATGGTGTGTTGGCTCACATGCAGAATTGCCCCATTAACAGGTTGCGGGCAGGGAATTGCTCCGGTGGGCTTTTACTGAATGTGGATCTAACTCAATCCACAAATAGCCCAGTTGACTTGTCACAGACTCCAAAAATGGAGTGCAGGAAGAAGCCATCAAGAATGAGTGAATTCCATCGTGGACTGTATTACTAGCTTCTCAGTTTTGTTTTCATGTCTAGTAGCGCCTGCAAGTAGTTCATGGGCAGGCATCGACCTGCAGTTGAGTGGGCCTGATGGTGCCACTTGCACACCAAAATAAAAACAGTAAAATGTAAAGGTAAAGGTTCCCCTTGCACATATGTGCTAATCGTTCCTGACTCTAGGGGGCGGTGTTCATCTCTGTTTGAAAGCTGAAGAGCCAGCACTGTCCGAAGACGTCTCCGTGGTCATGTGGCCGACATGACTAAATACCAAAGGCGCATGGAACGCCCATCAAAGGTGGTCCCTATTTTTTTACTTGCTTTTTTTACGTGCTTTCAAACTGCTAGGTTGGCAGAAACTGGGACAAGTAATGGGAGCTCACCCCTTTATGCGGCACTAGGGATTTGAACCACTGAACTGCCGACCTTTTGTTCGACAAGCTCAGCATCTTAGCCACTGAGCCACCACGTTCCTTCAGTAAAATGTACTGCCATATAAAACCTTTTGTTAGCAGAATCAAGGAGAAAATCTGTGATATATACAGTGATGACAAAAGCAGCGATCTTCAACTGGCAGATCCTAGTTTATAAGAAATCCATGTAACATCTGACAAGGCTTTGGAAGTCAAGTATTTGGTCTCTCTTGCATTCAGTTCAAAAAGGCCATGGAGAGCAGTTCTCCATGATCAGAAGGGAAGAGTCATGCCTTCAGCAGCCTTAGAGGTCAATGGCTGGGCAGATCTTGGTGCTTGACAGTGTCCTCAGCCTCAATGGTGATGGAATAGGAGCTTTTCGGCAGAAATTGTATTGAAACAAAAAACCTGCTTTAAAACTGGAGCAGCTCAAGTTCATTCTAAGCTGCTTCAGGTGTGATCTGAGGATGGGAGAAAGACAATGGCATGAGGACATAAACAAATAAATGGTTTACAGAGCAAGATTCACACCAGGCTTAGGGAGATGTGATGCTGAAGCACAGAGCCCGTCATTCTGCACTAAATAAAAATTCTCTCTATTGAGCTGTCAAGTCAATGTTATCTGCTGGATCAGTGGTAGGCAAACTTGGCTCTTTCACACCCTGTGGACTTCAACTCCCAGAATTCCTAAAACAACCAAGCTGTCT
>JANHZT010004639.1:42082-53696 GCA_032468215.1 Stegonotus admiraltiensis | reverse complement strand
TCTTAGGCGACCCCTGTGAAAGGGTCGTTCGACCCCCAAAGGGGTCCCGACCCACAGGTTGAGAACCACTGATCTAAGAGGTTGTAGAAAAAAGGGTGTTGGATGCTTATCCTAAGGTTGGGTAGGTAATATATAGAAAAACTATTTCTGTACCTTTAAATATTATGAGAGCAATGATTGGCTGTATTATGCTCAAGCAGCCATAAAAGTAGGCAGGAAGCTCATATACCTGTTCCTGCTATTTGATGGCTGAACTGCTTATGAGGAACTGTGTGTGCTACTGAAGAGAACTGTAAGCAAACTATGTTTTGTGTTGAAGAGTGATTATTTGAAGACAGGTTATTCATTGTTTTGAGAAGCCAAGTTTGTTTTTACTAAGAGTAAAGACTGTTTTTTTTTTCAACGTTCAGAGTCTATGAGTATCTGTGTGTTTAACTAGCAACATATCTATTTGCTGTCTGGTCCGTTGAGCTACTTTGCAGAGAGAAGTTTTGCCTCAACAAATGGTTTTAAAAATAAATTTTAAAAAAATTGGCCACGCCCACCCAGTCACATTACCCCCTCACCCCACCAAACCACACCCACAGAACCGGTAGTAACAAATTTTAGATTTCACCACTGGGATAAAGGATTTTCTGACAGATAGGCCACAGTCAGTAAAGATGGGATCTCACCATTCTTCTACTCTGATACTAAACACAGGAGTCCCCCAGGGTTGTGTGCTAAGCCCCTTCCTTTATTCCTTGATTGCACCCCATTGTATAACATGATTGCACCCCATTGTATAACACCAACACAATTATTAAATGTGTGGATGACACAACAGTGGTGTGGCTAATTAATAAGAACAATTAGTCTGCTTAGAGAAACAAAGTACAAGGCTGACATTGTGGTATAAAGAAAATAATCTTATACTTAACACTAAAAAAACTAAAGAACTTATAATTGACTTCAGGAGGAAGCGAGATGTACACTTACCATTTTACATAAATGGTGAGGAGGTAGAAAGGATTGGTAGTTTTAAATTTCTGGGCATTTATATCTCGGAGGACCTCTCATGGACTATGAACAAGTTAACATGCTTGTGAAGAAGGCACAGAAGAGGCTATACTTCCTGAGAATGCTCAGGAAGATAAATCTATCTCAGCATCTACTTCTGCCCTACTATCGCAGCACCATTGAGAGTGTCATGACATACAGCATTCTTGCATGGTATGGGAGCAGCTCTGCAGCAAACATAAAAGTTCTACAGAGAATTGTTAAAACTGCCTAGAATATTATCGGGCTCTAGCTACCAGCCCTGGATGATATCTTCGCATCTCGCTGTTTCCTGACAGTCTATACAAGTCTCTGGGAACTTGAATCATATTCCCTCACTCTTCCCATACCTGGCAGAAACACATTCCTGCTGCCGGGGAAAGAGAAGGGAAGGGAAAGGAGAAAGAAGGAGGGGGAGAGGGAAAAAGGGAGGAGGGAAGGAAGTTTTGAAGGAAATTTGGCTTATCTGGAATAGAGCAAGAAGAAGAAAAATTAAAGGAAACTTCTTACATGTTTTATAGACTCTCATGCATAATCTAATTAAGACAATAGAATTGAATATTTTTGCATGGTTTCTACTACACACAATCAGAAACAGGGAAGAGAAAGATTGTCTAACCATTACCAGGCTTCTCTTTTTTAGCTTTTCACTTTCTTCCTAGCGAACCATGTTGACAGATGCAGCATTACTAAACAGCAAGAGCTATAGGGCTTTTCACTTTAATTTCACGCTTTAATAAGATACAGTGGTTGTTTCACTAAGGGACTGAAAGCTTTTCTTTGTAAGACCTATTTGATGGTCAAGTTAAGTATCACATTCTGGCAATGGGCATCTGTTCTCCAAGGAGAAATGGTAGTGAGAAATGAAAAACACAGAGAAGAAAGATGTGGAAACTTTTCAAAAGTCATCTTCCTCATTAAAGAAATTAGGCCTATTCAGGTCTCTTTACATCAATGCAAGTGAAGTGCAAATCAAATTAGCTTCTCATTGGTGAGCTGACAGATTATTTAAGGTTTACTATACAATGGGGTCAGCTGTTTATTCTAATCACATTCAGCACTAAACTAGTTACTGTTAATGAATCCTATTGTTATACTGTATCAAAGCAAGTATGGGGATAACATGATTTCCTGCCAGAAGATTCCAAACTTAAAGTTCTTCAATTCCTCCAATATGAACAAAACTGGAAAAAAAAATTATTCGGGATTTTCATAAACAGTACTTTCTTGTACTGTATTGGATGGAACCAAAGTAACTTTGCACTCTTCATTACTACAAAGCCAATACCTATGTCCTAGGATTACATAGCACATGTCTATGAAATAGTAAGTGGTACATCATAGAATGGTTATCACAGGATATTCAAACCATTCTATGATTTGTGAAAGTGGAAATTTCTGAAAGCGGAAATCCTATAATCACACACAGAACTCTGCATTTAGATTGCCAAGACTGGCACATATTTAGGTGGTGCTTTTTTGAGACAGCTTACAAACAACTTACCATAATTTTCTTATATATAATATAATCTTCAAAAGCCAACCAGCTATTGTGGAAGGTTGGCCTAACTCCCACAAAGCACAGGATTTATGTCCATGATAAAGACCATAAGAAGATAATAAAGGGTTTTTTCCCCTTAAAATCATGACTGATTATGTAAAGACTTAGGGTTGCTCATTGCAATTTCATTAAGATTGCCATTAATATTTAGAATATGGTGATGAAATAAATGTAATTGCTGACATCAGGGGACAAACTATTCCAACAGGATTTTTTTTCCTATTGCCTGTTTTGAGCATGTCCTTTAAAAACGTCTTCATTCCCAAACCGAAAATATTTCATTTTAAAAATGCATATTCGGTTAAATAGGATGAAGTGAAACCCCATCCATTTGCACAGAAAATTCAGGCAGAAGGTGCAGAATATTCCTTTCTTTTTCTTTATTTTACTGATAGCATATTTTGATTTTATAATCAGATAATCTGACTTTATAATAGCAATGTATTAAAAACCGAACCCTTATACTCTAGTAAGAATATTTTCACTTTAAATTTACATACAGAGATAGATTAGATATATAGATACTGATATATACAGAGCCTCAGAGACATATAGATATATACATACAGATATATAGAGAGGCTAAAGGGGAATTCACAATTTATTCCTATTTCAGTGCTCCAGCATAGCATTGAATTTATTGTTGGGTATTACTTATTGCTTGAAATAACAGGAAAAAGCCAAGGATTTTGATTCTAACATAACAACAAATCATGTATGGACCAGCTTCATTTGTATAGCTGGTCTTGCAGGCAGTAACAACTAAATGGGAAAAACAATATTTGCTTGTTTCTGACAAGCAAGAATTCTAAGTTATAGTTGTATTGAATCCAACAGGACCATAATACAAAGGAGGAATAGCATTTAGCCACAGTGAATTAGAAAATATCTTGGTGATGTGGTAGTAGTAAATTAGGTCAAACACGTGACCAAAAAAGAGTTTTTGATGATCATAAAGTGAACACCATAGTGGCAAGGCAAATACTCGTCCATTAATCTAGTTTAGTCCTGTGCTGGCTGCAGAATTTTAGCCAGGAATCTTGTAGTCTACCTGAAAATGCCAGAGATTAAATTGTGGTCTTTTTTGCACAGAAATACAGCAACAAATGTTTGCTTTTAATTGACTGGCTCAGCAATGTCAGAGACAGGATCTATTATAGTTGTTGCATTCAGTTTATCAGTCCACTCAAAGCAGTTACAAGATAAACTATGTAACAGCTGTCTACTTATTTGCATTAAGACAAAGCCAGTTTTTAAAATCTTTGCTGTAGAGGAAATAATATTCCAAGCACATTTACAAACAAACCAGTTGATCAGATAATCAATATTTAAGCTCTAATAAAAGCTGTATCTAAGAGCCACTCTATTTGTGTGATGTAATTCCCAATTTATTTGCATAACTGTCATACATTTTATAGCAATCTAGCCAAGTTTTTTTAAAAAGTACACAGGTTGCTCAATCTAAAACTGTTAATTATTTACATAGACTCAAAATTAGTATTCACAGTCTGCATTTCACTAACAAGAAGCTTTCAAGCTGCAATACTTTGTAATTCAAAAAAGACAGTCTGGTCAATAGACTGAGCATGTGAAACATGTTTTGCACTTAAAAAGTCTAAGACCTGTTGAACACATAAAGTATTGGCTTTCATGTTCTTTGAGTTAGTGAAAAATAATTACAATGGATGTGCAATCTGTGAGAAATTGATCACTTCTATGGCAGCAAATTCATGTATCTTAATCAAATAAGATCATATTTATCTAAGCTGTATTAAAAATTCAATTAGTGCTTTAAACATTTTTCCTGTGTGATTTTAGTCTTAGAATTTACTATTTTACCAACTTCTTTGAAGAAATAACTGAAACAATTGAAAAAGCTAGTTTCCACAGCAGCATAGTATTTATTATGCAATTACATAGAGATTACCTTTAATCATTAAGCTAAAGGTGGTACTTTTCACGAATGTCTCCTATCTATGAAAAGATGGATTAGAATCTCTGAGGCAGCCTTTCAGGAGTTGTCATGTGGATATAATATTTTAAAAGCATGATTGAATTAGCAGAAATTCACCCACATGACTTTGAATCCAAGATCAAATTTTTATTTCAATAAAAATTGTCCCATAGATACTGCCAAAAAAGAGAGATAAAGGGAGCATTCTAAATCTGAAGAGACTTTTATATATATAAAGTGTGATTTTGCTCCCTCAAAGACTACAATATAGGTAGTCCTTGAGTTACGAATGTAATGGAGCCTGCCAATTATATTTGTAACCTGAGGATTTGTTGGAATGAATCAGATAAAATGAACATCAAAACTCCCTGCTTTTCCCATGCATTCGCTAATCAAATACATAGGTTGTTAAGTGCAAATGAGGTATATCAAGGTGGGGAAGGCCATGGGAGGCCTAGTGATGGAACAGGCCACCTGCTTAAGACTACCCAAGGCCTCCCCCAACCCACTGAGATACCTCATGCTCCCCACAATTACTTTTCCCCACCCTGCCGTGATGGATCTCTTACTTTGTGAAGATCTAGCAAGCTGTCTCCTCTCCAGCCTCTCTGCCATGTAAGATCACAGCCTCCAGAAGCTTGTAGTTTCCACGCAAAATATTTGCAAGCCAATGGAATGCTTTGAGGCAGTGAGATTTCGCTCCCTCAAAGCATCCTGTCAGCTTACAAATGTTTTGCGTGGAGACAGGAAGCTTCTGGGGGCCATGATCTTGAGGTCTGAAGTCCTGCAAGATCATGGCCCTCAGAAGCTTCTAGTCTCCGTGCAAAACACTTGCAAACCGATGAGATGCTGGAAGTGAAATCGTCCCACTCTCAAAGAAACCACAGCAGAGAGGAAACAGATCTTCACAAAGTAGGTGAGTTCAGTGTGGCAGGATGGGATGAGGGAAGCAATTGTGG
This sequence comes from Stegonotus admiraltiensis, assembly GCA_032468215.1. NCBI lineage: Eukaryota > Metazoa > Chordata > Lepidosauria > Squamata > Colubridae > Stegonotus > Stegonotus admiraltiensis. The sequence continues at coordinate 48,184 of JANHZT010004639.1, read as the reverse complement.
AGATCCTGCTTGGGGAAGTGGGGAGGAATATGCAGGGTGAATGTTGCAGTGTCTCTGCAATTATTTGTAAGGGTGATTGACTGCCGTGGTGCTGCAACATTCGTAATTTCGGGATTGTGTTGTTAATATTTGGGGAGGGTGTTATTGGGTAACAGTGAACAGTTACTAAGTGAACGGTCATAACTTGAAGATTACCTTATAAGAATAGAATATTTGCTATATAAGATATATAGCATCTCCATAAAAATATTTCTGTATAGGTTCTTGTTCCATGCTTCTACAAAATACAATCTAAGCATATTGGAAACCTAAAGGCAAATATTTCCTCTTAAAAGTTGAGAGCTGTTGGGAGTTGAGCAGAATGCAAATTTAATAAATTATCATTATGACATTTTATTGTATGCCCCTCTTGTTTTAAAAACCACAAACTAGACAGTAGAATGGATCATATTTCATATTCCCAAAGATCATTTTATATACACTTACGTTTGATTTCTTATTTCACATCCAAGCTAATAAAAATTTCTAAGAGTCCTTATATTGTTTTATAAAATTTTGGCTAAAAGTATTGTTTTATCATGTTTTAGCATCTCTGTAATAGTTCAAAATGATAGCTCTCTACACTAACCAAAGCTAAAGGATTAAAGTGTTTATTGAACCCAAGGTAACTCTTGTCACCTTTAACCGATCATTGCCAGTGCAAAGAGAGAGAAATAAAGATTAATGAAATTTTACCTTAAGATATGCAGGGCAGGGAAGGGAAGGGAAACTAAGCTCATGTGGCTCTAAAGACTTTTGAAGGAAGGATAATGCAGAAAGAAAAAGGTGATTCCAAAGAAAGTCAAGCCAAAGAAGGTCTGAAAAATTCCAAGACTAACAACCATCCCGAGTTGAATTCCAGAAATATTACTACTGGGTGACCTAAAAATTCTCTGAACTACCTCATGACCCTTCACAAACTCACCAACTTACTTGTAATGTAAATTAGGTTAGACATGCAAACTCTACCCTTTAGATATTTGCACGTGAAATAGGAAATACTGGAACTTGCATTGGGATCCTGAGCATCATTGTGGTTAGGAATGAATGCCTATGTGGGTAGAATGACCAGGTAATTGCTAGTAAATTTACTACTCAGAAGATAAGTGCCTCTTTTACAAGACATCAGAAAGGTAAAGAATCCATAACCTAAAACATATGGTCGAACAACTAGTACAAATCATATAGAAAATCTTGCACAAAAACAAGGTTCATTTTCTCTAGATAAATTACTTTTGGGATTCCCATAACAAAGCAGCATAATCAATTAGTATATACATTTTTCCTTCATATAGTCAAGACACACAGAAAAGCTTTAAGTCTTGAAGGATTTGAATGAGTTAAATTTCTAGAGTGTATCCAAGTAGCACCCTTTGACTTTACAAATGAACAGGGAAAAGATTATATATAAGGACGAAGGATTTCCTTGATCCTTAAAAAGCTTTAAAAAGTTTTAGAAGATTCTGAATCTGTGGGATACGTCTTGGTATGCTGAAAAGTTATGAAATTGCCTTTTTCTTTGTTATAACAATAATTAAATTATATCAGCAGAACACAGAATAAAGCAATATAATATCTAATATTATCTTATTAATCTCATAATCAGAACATATTTTATGCACATAAACTAAATAAATAACTAGCATAGATTAACCATTGTGGCATTTTCACTGTTATTCTCTTTTCAGATTTTTAAAACCAAACGTCCACTTGGCATTCACAATTGGAAAAACAGTAAAAATCTATCTATCAAAGCAAGATCAATTCTTAGGTTCTTATTCTGGCTGCATGGTTCCCGTTATTCATGAAACAGTATATCCAATTTCCATTTTTAGAAAAAATTTAACCAAAATTTATCAGCAGCTAAATGCTTCCAGCTGCTGTTCCAAATAAAGCAGAAGCCAGATTTGCATCATAGGTATTTGCTGAGCAAACAAACATTTGATTCAATATTTGGTTTCTATTTTGCTGAACACTTTGAATATGAAGGAAATATGCAATTAATCATATAAGTAAACAGAATTTGTTTTTATTAAGCAAACAAATGAACCATTATAAAGCAAATTAAGCAAACGATTACCATGCTGTAGCATTTTTGAAATTTTACCTTCAGAATTGCAAATCTACACTGTTCTGTACAAGTGCATCTTCGGCTTGGTATCTTGTATTCTGCAATCAATTGGGAAAGTGGGGGGGAACAAATGGGCAATAAAGCTGTATACCTTTATGAGGGGAAATTGGAAGGGGGGATTTACAGTTGAGGAAGAACAGAGCACTTTGAAATCCAGTTCGTGCTGGTGCATTGGCATCTTCAAGGCTGTTTGCCCTGAGAGTGGAATTATATCAGCCCAAACTCCTCAGCATTTCCCAAAACATCTTGAGAAAGCCAGATTACAGTAGCTATACATGGATGGACCATGGGGGGGGAGTGCTAGGGGAAACCAGGGGTTTAGTTCTGTATTGGGACATGGGAATTTTAAATTCCGCTTGACTTTACTGCAATCAGCATCTCTTAGTAAAAGTGCCTTTTCACTTCAACCAAATGAAGTCGAGAGCTTTACTCCCGAAGGAATCTAACTGTGGCAGGTCTGACATTAAGCAGAATCTGCAACTGTGGTCAACTTGGAGAGGACATCATCTCTACCATGGAGACAGTACATACAATGTTAGCTCAAGGGAGCCGTGGTAGTACAGTGGACTAAAACACTGTTGTTAACATCTGCTGCTTGCAATTGCTGCAAGTTCAAATCTCACCAGGCTCAAGACTCAGCCTACCATCCTTTCTAAGGTGGGTGAAATTAGGACCCAGATTGTGGGGAGCAATAAGCTGACTTTGTATAAATATACAGAAGTATGTAAGCCGCCCTGAGTCTCCAGAGAAGGGCGGCATATAAATCAAAAGCAAAAAAAAAAAAAGGGAGCAACCAGGAGATGATCGAATGCTGAGGGGAAGCTTCATCCAGGCCCCCTCTTGGGTTGGATTTCTCTGAGTGGACAAGAGATGCAGACAGCTGCAGTGGCCCAGCTGTGGTCCCTGGGCATGGGTCTATGACAATTCACCACAGCCAACTCACCATGGCCAACTCACTGCAGGAAAACTTGCCACGGCCATCTCGCCATAGGACAATTCACTGCAGGACAAGAGTTACACTAATATCAAAGAAATGGTGGAATAGAATTTTATTTATTCATTATTTGAACTTCTATACCGCCCTTCTCCAGAGGACTCAGGGCAGTGTACAGCCAACTAAAAAACATACAAAAATTTAAAAACAGTATAAAAACAATTAAATAATTTGGCTCAAAATTTAAAAACCCCACGTAAAACGATTTATCAATTTATAACAATAAAAGGGGGGGTTAAGCCAGCCCAGCTTGATGGAAAAGATGTGTTTTTAGGGCACGGCGAAACGCACAAAGGTCCAGGATCCTCCGTATCTCCGGGGGCAGGTCATTCCAGAGAATAGGTGCCGCCACAGAGAAGGCTCTCCCCCTGGGGTTCGCCAGCCTACATTGTCTGGCCAATGGCACCCGGAGGAGGCCCTCTTTGTGGGAGTGTACTGGCTGGTGGGAGGTTATCGGCGGCAGAAGGCAGTCTTGTAGATACCCAGGCCCTAAGCCATGGAGTGCTTTAAAGGTAGTAACCAACACCTTGAAGCGCACCTGAAAGACCACCGGGAGCCAGGGCAGCTCGCGCAGGAGGGGTGTCACATGAGAGCGCCCCATCGCTCCCATAATTCCCTGTGAATCATTAAAGAAAGGATGCAAAAGGAGGGGCAGAATGAAATGTGAATGTCAAAAATTAAAATATTTTTTATTTTATTTTATTTATTTTAAATAATTAAATAGAATTTTTAAATTGTCCCTTGGTGAGTTTCCCATGGTGAGATGGCCATGGCAAGTTGTCCTGAAGTGAATTGGCCATGGCGAGTTGGCCCACTCCTCTGGGCATAGGGAGGAAGGAAGACTTGGAAGAGAAGTCTACAAGGGTGCTTTTACTGACAGAAGTTGCAGAAGCCACCAATGGGAACAGAGGACAGAGCTGAAAGAACAGGAGAAGGAGGAAGAGATGGGCGGAGAGCATGGCCAGGCCAACTGGATGATGAAGCAAGCCATCAAGTTTATGTGAGGGGCTTTCAAAAACTTCAAGGCACGTGAAACCCAAGCCCGAGCCTCTCAGCCTGATGATCAGCCATGTCCAGCATCTGGTTTACAAGGCGCAGGCATAAAAATCAAGCTAGGGTGGGGGTAGGGGGTGGAGCTGCCCCAAACCTGCTTACCTTAGGACTGCTGCAGCTAGGCTTCCCACACCCTGACACCTGTCATGCTGCTGCCCAACTTCTTCTCAGCCACTTGCGACTGTTGGCGGCTGAATGCTGCATGACGTATTGCACCCGTGCTGCCACTTGCAGAACACCACAAGCCTCATTGCACCGGTGCCGCTGTTTGCACATGCAATGGCACAACATGCCACACAGCCTCCTGCCATGAGTGGAGGCACTGGCATGATGAGGTACGTGTCTGACCGCAAGGAGCCACAGAAGAATTCAGACAGCGGTGTGACAGGTGTCTGGGCATGGGAGGCATGGCTGCAGTGGTCCTAAAGTAAGTGGCTAAGACATCCCCCCAAAATAAGACCTGGTGCTTATTTGGGGCAGAAAAAAAATAAGACTGGGTCTTATTTGGGGGGAAACACAGTATATTGCCAACTGTTTCCTGGTTCTTTCAGCAACTTTTGTCTTGCCGCAAGATTTCACTTTCCCTCAACAAATGAAAATTGTGGGTGGGGACTAACAATGTACCAATGAACAGAGATGCAAGGATTGCCTCAATTGCACATTTTCTTCCTCCCAGCCCCACAACAATTATGCTTAATGAGGACAAACAAAACTTTAAATAGCTACAGAGAGCTTCTTTGTAAACTTCATTGAGGGGACTGAAAGACATGGGTAGGAGAGAGAAAGCTTTAGAAGTGCAGCCAATGGAATTTAAAAACAAAAAAGATCCATTTCTTTTTCAATTGTTTGTATAAATTCTTTATCCTTTACTATAGATTGATTCAACATCCATCTCAATTTTTTCTTTTGTCTCTTCCGTTTAACATTTATTGGATTATGGTCCACCCATGTATTTGATTCTATTTTTATCTCTTGTACATTTGCTCTTAATTCCGGCAACACCCATATCATATCTATTCTTGACCATGATTGCCGTCTATTTGAATAAAATGTATATTGACTTTTCTTTTGGTTTGTTTCTCTCCATATATCTTGAATACATACTTCTGCAATTTTAAAGAAAGCCCTTGGGAGAGTTTTTCTTGCCTTTTTGCCTACTTTACTACTTCTATAATCAGGTTTTGCATCTACAATTGCATTAAAATCTCCTACCACACAAATATTCTCATAATCCATTTCAATAATTTTCTTATGTTTTTCATAAAATTCTTGTTTATTATTTGGTACCTATATTGCTATCAATAATATATGTTTTTGATTTATTGTTACCTCCACCATCAGAATTCTCCCTTCTTCATCTATATAAATTTGTCTGGCATTTATTGTTTCTTTAATCTATAGAGCCACCCCTCTTTTCTTTTGTTGTGCTAATGAAAAATATAATTTCCCAATTTTGGGTTATTCCAGTAATTTACTATGTTGTTTTTTAATGTGGACTTCTTGTAGACAGATTAAATCTAATTTTAATTTTTGTAGTTTTGTATGTTTTTTTTCCTTTTCATAGGAGAGTTCAGTCCATTTATGTTAATTGACAATAACTTTAGTTCTTCTTCCATCATTTCACTTATAAATGGGTCTTGTTGTCCCATTGTTGCCCTCTTGTTGTCCTAGTTGATCTTATTTCTCTGTTCCTTTGCTCTTCCTCCTTCTCAGATGTACAAGCTGAGTGTCGTCAGCGAACTGATGGAACTTCAGATGGCGCAGCATGATACCATGGTCGATGGTATCAAAAGCTGCTGAGAAACCTTATAGGACCAGGATAGAGGAACAACCCCTATCCCGAGCCCTCCAGAGATCATCAACCAATGCGACCAATGCCGTTTCC
>JANHZT010004639.1:15130-25785 GCA_032468215.1 Stegonotus admiraltiensis | reverse complement strand
TTAATTTCGAGTTTAAGTTATTTATGTATCTTTTAAACTGATTGTAACTTTGTATCCTTCTTTCATTTTTATTGTACTCCGCCCTGAGTCCTTTTGGAGAATGGCGGTATAGAAATCAAATAAATAAATAAATAAATAAATAAAAAGCCGGCTAGGGCTTCTTTTCAGGGATACACATACACACACTCTGTATTTTTTGCACTATAAGACACAAATTACAAAGGATTTCTAATCATAACAATTTATTTAAATAATGATTCTCATGATAGTTACATTGAACACATTATCCAAAATATCTTTATACTTCTTCATGGTCAGCATATTTTCAATGCATGTCAGAACAACTAATTGCAGCAGGATCCCAGGAATAGGAGAGTTAGTATGCAAATGGAATATTGGGATAAAATTTAAGAAGTGTCATGGTATAGCAAAAGCATTTACTCTTTGGTAGAGGAGAGAGATGTAAAAGTTCCAGCTAAAAAGAACAACCAAAATGTTATCCTTAACAGCATTTAATATATCAGGTGAACAGATCAGCTTCACCACTTCAAGTTCAAGAAATTGTATATGGCAAATACCCAGTCCATCCTAACAGCAAATTCTTTAACTATCCAATGTTATAGCCAAAAAGGAATTTATTTTAAGTACAAAGACAAAGTTTTAACAATTTAATGTCAGTATTATATAGGTAGAAGATTCTTAATATGTGTGGAAGTTGCATATATAAATATTTCCTACAATATGGCAAGAACACATCTATTGGCATGCAATACTAATTTAGCTTATTTCCTTCTCATTTTTCTCTATCTCTGCCTGCTTAAAGCTCTAAGTATCAATTACTGCTCACTGTTGCACAAACATATTTTACTAATGAAATCATACCCTGCTTTTCTCACTAATTAGAAAACGTGAGTCTTATTTTCACTTTAAAACCAAAAATTTTGAACTTGAAAAATCAGCCTTAATAAACAACAGAATGTGTACTGGCCTACTTAAAAAAGATTATTCAACCTTTCTTAACATTCTTTGAGACAAGCTTACTACTATTAAACTCTGAATATGCTAAATCAAAGGCTAATTCTGAATCCCTCAGGACACAAAAGGAACACACACATCTTGTATTTCTTACTGAAAAAGACAATTGCTCCTGCTATTCAGTTATTTCAAGGGCCAGCTTCCTTTAAAATCTGAGACAGGTAGTGAATGATTCTGCTTGGAATCATTTACACTTTAAAGACCTTTGAAACTACTGTGAAAAAAGAGCAATTGCAAAGTCATCTTTGTTTTCAGGGCAAAACAATGGTGCGCACACCTGCTGAACCTAATCATCTCTTGTTCATCAGAAACAGAGTCTTTATTGTGTGCAACTTACCACTCTTCCCTTACTTGACCAACTTTTTAAAAGGTTAATACTTGCTACCGCTATCCATTTGCACTGATCTATTGCTGTTTCATGTTTTAAATATATTTAATAATTTACTAATAGAATGTAAAAACTTTCTGTAGGAAAAGGCTGATATAAGTTACCTTTTTTAACCAACTGTAAAACAAAGTTACAACCAGCTGACAGCAGTTAAAAAAAACTAACTGCCTTTCAATATAATTAACTGTAAGTAATTATTTGTATATACCTGATGAATAAAATATATGCTCACAGAAAACATTTTCTCATTTTACAATCCAGCAAATTTTTGCTTGTTTATCTGGATTTCTAATTTATGTATATACGCAGACTTCATTCATGACACAAAATACGCAAACTTCATTCATGACACAAAATGCTTTCAAAGATGTTTATCATTATCTTTGTAATGATAACACCACCTGCATCTATACAAAAACCTCTTTTTCTCAGGGCTGAGAAAATCATTTCACAACCAAAGTAGGAATTTGCAAGACTAGGAACTGAAGGCCCACATAATTACCAACTCAAAAAGTCAGATTGTTGTTTGAATATTCAACTGAAATTTCTATAGGAAATATTCTACAATGCTATTTTAATCATTATGTCACACCATAACCTAACATACTTTTTCCTAAAAAAAATCTATGCCTCTTAAGTTAGAAATGTATCTTATCATTGTCCATATGGGACAATGATATTGGGACAAGAAAACATGTTTTTTTTAAAAAAAGGATGCATTCCAGATGGATAGAACAATTATTTCAATCATGAGGAAAGTAGGTGGTAGCACAGTGGCATTATTAAAGAAGGTGAAACTAGGGTTTGCAATAGTTTTAATAGAGGTGTGATAGAAGTTGTTTTATGTGGAATATGTAAAGATTTGCAGGGAAAATTGTGGGACTTATTTGATGTGTTGAAGCTTGTTAAACAAAAAAAACCAGAAATCATACCTCAGGCTTTTAAAGTTTGACACAAAAACTAAAAATCATGATTTATGGGATATTTGGAGCTCTAGCAAATACATTAAAGTTAATCTGCCATGAAAAAATGAAAAAGCATGTAATGAAGATTCTTGCCTGATATTCTTTATCCCCATTAACAATATGTACCAAATTCAAGAACATTATACAAGCTAATCATTATGACTTAGAAGCTATTTTGTTTTTAAAAAGGATGCATTTCAGCTGTAGTGCTGTGCCATGAGATATGTCACATATATCCCAGGTATGCCAACTTTATAATACTGTAACTGCAACTGTGGTCTAAAGGTATTACTGTAGGAATTCCAATTTCCCCAATGTTTAAGCCCACTTCTGAATATGGCGCTGTATGTTCAGGACATGTATGCATAATAGCTGCTGACATCACTGATTGAACATATTACAATAAGCTTGGAATGCACATAGTTAAGCCCTCTTATTAAACAAGGAACATTTATTCTTTTCTTGGATTTCAGTATATCCTGCTAGATGATAGCCTTCTTTATTGTGTCACTTAATTCCATGAAACAACTGAAATACCAGCAGCAGAAGCAGATTCACAGATATGTACAGTATATAATATTCAGTGACATTACTGAATATATTTCTGAAAGGTTTTGTTGCAGAGGTTATCTAATAGCAGATTTTGGAAAGCTGGAAAAACATATCAATGGAATTTAGTGGGGCTTTTCAGTTGAGATGTTTAGGATGCACAGACAATGATTATATAACAAATAACTGCTATTCCATTTTGTGAAGCTGGAGGTGGGGAAGATGTGATACACAATTTAAGTAGGGTTAGAAGCATCCAGAAAATCCTAATCCTTTTTCACTTGCCCAATATGATCCACAAGAATACACAAACACTGTGCCACTTAGCTACTTTTGAAATTCTACAAAACATAGTAGAAATAATATCATTAAGTGCATATACAAGCATGGGTTATACACTTCCAACAAAAACAAAATGTTGAGAATGAAATCCCATTACTGATTAGCATCCTTAAACTGAGATTTACAAAGAAAATTGTATTTTTCTTTGTAAAAATGCAAAGAAAATAGTTACATCTTTTTATGCTTCATGTGTCACTAAACACTATGAATACATGAATGTTGAGATAGAATTATCCCAGCATGATTGTCTGGGCACAGAATCATCAAGCCATGTATTAGATTTTTCAAAATAATTCCAAGAACCATGGGTCACCTGTAAAGAGCCACATGAAAAAAAATAGCTTCTTGCTTTCAGGGATCACTTAATTTTTTTTGTTATGAGTGAATAACCCAATAGTGTACAGACCTGTGCAAACCGTTACATCATAAGCTATTTATGTCAATGGAATGAGACATTCTGACCTCTGATTCTTCTGAGAAAAATCAAGCAAATTAGTAGTTAGTAAACTGGTCTATTGCTATTCTTCTTACAAAGACACATCTGTTGAATCCAACAATCACAAAGTTAGGAAAAACTAAGATAGCAATGTTGTCTTGTTCCATTTTCAATATATGCAGAAATACACATGCAGAAACATACACACAGAGAGAGTCCTTTAATGGGATAATAGATAGAAATCACTCCAATTAACAGTAATTTTGAGATTCAAGTAATTTACAGGTCTTAAGTTGTCTATTCCAAACAGCAAATAAAGCTTTTCATAAAGTTTCTCTACTAATGATAAGTCAATGGATCTTTAATGTTTCTGGGTCAGATACAAAATCACTGCCTTTTTATCAGAGCTCCATTAAATAACTAATTCTCACATTCCTATGTACACTAGGAGCATGCAGACACGTTCAAAAATTAAGCAAATCAACAAGGAAAATAAAAGGACTTCATTTCTAAAGTTATATGTTACCTGATTTCCAGCAACTTCTTTATCACTGAAAATAAGACAATAAGCTATCTAAACTGATAACAGGGCTTTGATGTAAATCAATCAAGTCCATATACAAAATCATGCCATTCTACTTTTTAACTTAAATGCTGAAAATTATGACCACTTTACACATCACATGATATATCATATTATAAATATTAATTCCAAAAACAAAATATACTCCACCCTTCATTTGGGGAACATGAATGCTTATTATAGATCTACTTTAACTAGGCAAGTTTACTTTAGGCAGATTCCAATCAAGCCCAAGTTTTTACTCTTAAGTAAAACGGTATACACGGTGGCAGCTTAAAAGTGCCTTCAGAAATGGACAGTGTTCTTTTACACATCTTCAACTTTGTCACTTAAAAAATAGTATTGCTTCATGTAACTAATTTCCACCCCCAGGTTACAAAACTGCTTAAATGGATGATGTTTTCACCTTTCAAACCGCAAACATACTCAGCCCGAGCTTTAAAGCGGTTACAAATGACTAAATTGCTTCGGCAAATCGGCCAACTGCTTCTATACTAATTAAAATCGCCACTTCCGCTATCAGCGCCGGTTGAAGAAGTAGCCAAGTCAACCAGCGGCGCGACTCCCAAAACGGGAGCAGTCATCCGGTGGGACAGCTCGCTCAGGGTCAAGAGATCAGCCCGATACGACCGGCTTTAAGAAGCTTCTTCGATCGATTTCGCTGGGGAAAAGGAGGCTTGCGAGCTTCTTCAGAAGCTACAAAGTTCAGTGGAAAGCGCAGAGTACCAGGGGCTCAGTAGGGATCGACCTGGGCTGTTGCGAGCCTGTTTTGCTCCGGAGGACTCCTGAGGAATAAATTGGGCCGAGTAGATCTAATTTCTAGCGAATGCATTTCAGCCCATGCATTTCGTCTTCCGCACTCATAAATGCACTCTAAGCGCTGAAGCACCCGATGGTGAATATCAGCCAAACTGCCGCCTAAGGCTGCGGTCCACAGCCTGCGGATCTCTGAGAACGAATCTCATGGAATTCGAAGGACTTCTTTCAGACTAGACCTGGCCGAGAAGGGAAAGGAAAGGAAAAGCCGCTCGGCTACTGGTTTGGGTGTTTTTCCCCATACCTGAAAATGCTTGAAAAAGGCGGAGATACGCGTGATCTGCAAGCTGAGACACCTGGAGCTGCATCTGGCTCCATAAATACTGGTGGCGGAGAACTCATCCTGCTGACGAGCCGCCGCTGCCGTTTCTCCAGCCCAGGCAGCGCAGCCGGGCAGGCAGCCCCAGGAAGCGGTAATCCAAAGGAGAAGAGTCAAAGGAACGCCGGGCTCCTTAAACCCCATGGTTTTGTGCGCAGCCGGGTGCGGGAGAAGAAAACAACCCCGACAGCCCTAAACACTCCGCACCACGTGCAATTGCGCCGTTTCACCTCGCCGAGGGAAAGGGAGGCGGCGGCGGCGGCGGCGGCGGCGAAGCCTCAGCGCAACAAAAACTCAGCGCGGAAGAAAGTTCAGTCATTGAACTCTCTTCAAACAGCCCCCACCCCACCCCACGCCGGTACTATTCAGCTCGCAGCCCTCCCCTCACTCCCAAGAGGACAAGGGGGTGGGGAAAGGGTGGCAGAAGGCTGCCCGATTGGCTGTGAAAGACCGGAGTGACAGGGCGGTTAGGAGGGGCGGAGTGTCTGACCGCAAGGAGGTCGCGCGAGCAGAAAGGCGGGGCGGGGTGGGAAGTCTGAGGTCGCTTTGGGGTTCGCAACTTTCCCTCCTAAGTGCGCGCCCCGCTGCGGCCGGGAGTTGTCGGGATGCTCCTTTTGCACCCCGCGCGCGACACCTGCCTTGGCTCCTTCGCGAAGCACGGCGCGAGAAAAAGAATCCGGCAGACGCCCAGATTGGGACTGGGGTTATATAAGCTTCATTTCACCTCTCCGCGCCTTTTAGGAGTCACACAGGCTATTGTTGGGGGTGCGATTTGGTCAAAGTTTGGGGCACCGAAAGCAAGTTCGGTATGCGTGTTACTTACTTTTAAAATCCTCAACCCGACTATAAGGCGCGCACCCCTTCATTCTTGGTTTTAGATCTTCTCCACGGGCACACCCAATCACGGCACAGACTGCTCTTAGTTTGATAATAGTGCGATAAACCCACATACACAGAAACTTGGCTGGAGCGGTAGCTGGTGGCGGCACACATGCAATTTCCAAGATGCCTGGTTGGAAAAATAACTTTGAATTGCCGCCGTCAATCAGATTGGCCATTGGGAAATAAACCTGTTCCTATGCCCGATGTAAAATTTTCCCACTGAGGCAATTGCCTAAATAGACACATCAAATCGAAACTATGAAGCACCGATTGTTGTTTGAAATCCACTGATGCATAGAACCTATTAGTACTGAGAATCAATTGAGGCATGGAATCGAAAAAATGTTAAACTTGTCAATTTTTTTATCATCCTTGGCATTGAAGCCCTTCAGGCACAAATACCTACCTATATAGATTTCATTTTTTTCATTCATTATTAAATGAGTACTCAAATGGCTTTAATCACAAGATTTAGAGAGATGAGATAATGTTATAGAACTGGATTTAAAATTAGCATAGGAATATTTGTATACAAAATTAGCTGAAGTGCCAGTAAATACTTCATATAGTGATAAATGCCTAAAGTGAGGGTGGCAATCTATAGATAAGGAATATTCCCAACCTCATTTCCAAGCACTGTGCAGCCTCAATTTGAGACCAGGACAGATTTTAATCTTTCCCTCTGCCCAAAATGCAAAGATGCAACATTTTGGTAATATCAGTAGGCATCTTCTGTGTAACCCGAAGCTAATCCCCAAGTTCTCAAAAGTTTTCCTATCCTGGCATAAACCATCCTAACATAAAAATGATCTAAAATCATTCAAATATTGTGTTAATTTCTATACAATGTCTTTGCATCAGACACTGAAGTAAAAAAAAGAATCTTAATTAAAATATAATAGAAACTAGGGGAGAGACTGGCTGAGTCAAGGAAGAAGTCAAGTGGGGAATTAGTCTGGAAATGTTATGTAAGCACAAGAGGGCATACCCCTCCTTGAAGCAGTTGAACCTTGTCTAGTCTGGTCCAGATGCAGACTGCCAGTTTGGGGAGATTCCTGTGAAATAGGCATGAGCAATTAAGGTGCTAACTGAACTCTTAACTTGTGGATCTGGTTGTTCACGCCTAAGAGAAACACACAAAATGTAAAACTATTAATACAAATCCTGAGGAAGTCCTAGCCTGGGAGAGATTTGCATCTGTGCAAACTGCCACTGTATGCTAAAGCAAAGAGGCTTTTGGAAATGGACATATTTTAAGCAGAGAATATGACCAGATATATTCATATAAAATAATCCTACAATTTGCCTCTGCTATATAAAATCTTATTTTGATTCATATGTCCAAATTTACTCTGCCATGGTCCTTTTCAATCTTCTTCAGTATTTATAAATATATAATTAGGAGTGCAGTCTAACAGCCAGTAGGTGATGCAACTTAATGAGATATCTCTGAACAATCATGTATAAAACACTGAGCTGTACTTTTTAGATTTTCTATAAAATGAGCATTTCTTTAATTTGCTGAAGCTTTATGTGACCTGTTAGTCAAAAGTAATCTGAGTACCAATGTAATTATATTGATACCAGTGTGTGATAAAAGACAATTTGGAGAAATACCTATTAATTAACCACTAGCCAGTTTGGTCTAGTGGTTAAGGCACCAGGCTAGAAACTGGAAGACACTGTTGTAGTCCCGCCTTAGGCATGAAAGCTGACTATGTGACTTTGGCCTGGTCACTCATTCTTAGCCCAATCCACCTTACTGATGAAGAAAATAAGAGGAAGGAGGAGGGTTAGGTATGTTTGCTGCCTTGATTTACTTACAAAAATGTGGGATAAAAATAAATAAGTTAATACATGTTTTAATGCTCCAAACCAGTGTCACACTAGATTTCATTGAGGGCCGCATCAGGGTTGTGTTTGACCTTGGGGAGCCAAAGTGGGTATGGCCAGGGTGGGCAAGGCCAGCTCGATGTCACTTGTGTTGGGGGCGCCTGCGGTGGCCCGAGTGCTCTGCCAGCAAAAACAGGCTCCTGAGCTCTGTTTTTGCTAGCAGAGGTACTGCAGGCCAGTCCTTCATTGTTTCCATGGCAGGCCCGTGGGCCAGATATAAGCATCCTCCAGATCGAATCTGGCCTCCAAGCCTTGAGTTTGACACCCCTTCTCCAAACATTTCTAGAATACCTGCAGGATTCTACACTACCATCATCTTGCCAATTAATTTTCTGGATATTTTATAAGGAGGTGATACAGCAGCTTTAATCAGATCTATCCCTTGTAATCTTATTGTCTCCTGGTTTACTTGAACAACATAAATTTTATTCTACCCCTGAAGACTTTGAAAAAGAAATGTCAAGAAATATAGCTTAGCAATCTAGTCCTAAATACATTTATTGGGAACTAGGCCTTATTGATTTTAGCAAGAGTTAAAACTAAATAAACTTATACCATTTTCAAGCTGAACATTAGTGGTGAAACTCACAGAAAATTTCAATGTGTTGTTTGTAACAAGTTCCCTGAGGTAAACATTACAGCATTTTTCTTGAGCTGAGGAAAAAGAAATGGCTACTACCCAGTTGTGGGTTGCCCCCGGTTCAGACCGGTTTGCAAGAACCGGTAGTTAAACTGGCGGGAGGCTCTGCCCACTGCCCCAATGTCATCATCGGTGATCTGCGCATGCGCAGAAGCAAGGCACACACACGAGTGAAGCAAGCACACACATGCGATCCTGTTGCAAACCAGTAGTAAAGGTAAGAAGAACCCACCCCTGCTGCTACCTCTTCATACCTGTAATATCTGAAACTTTGGGTTGAATCAGTAGAACTGAATAGGCCTTATTGTATCTATAGTCATCAGTGTGCCTCTAGAAACTTTCCTTAACTATCTACTTCCTACCGTATCTGAAATTATTTTTAATATTGTTTTAGTTACAATTAAGTAACTATCAACTTCTGTTATCTTTAGTTACAATTTTTTTCTGAACCTCACATGAGTCCCACATAAAATAAAATTTGTTGCAAATTATTCTCTGGCAGAGTACTTTCTGCCTGAAGAAAAGGAAAAGATAAGAGTCATAAAGAATATTTTTAGGAATATACAAGTAGCAATAATAAACGGAAGTTAAGCTTCTACCAGTTAAAATATTAATGAACAAAAAAGGTTCATAAAAATCACTTAGAAATAATAATGAAATTTTAACTTAACAATTTTAAATGCTCCCCTTTAATTCATTTTCTGATTGAGGGACTAGATAAGAGATTACAGTGTCTTTATTATTATATTTTGTAAATGTAACTATTTTTCAGCTCTTATTGCATCGGCAGATAACCGCCCAGCCGCCCTGTTTAGGGTGACCTGTTCCCTCCTCCATCTGGGAGCGTGGGAAGACCCCTTGCAAGATCGAGCTGAGGATTTTGCGCAATATCTGCACAATAAAATCGCTCAGTTTCAGGAAGGCTTGGACTCCGACTGGATGGTTTGGGCGGGATGACGGAGGCGGATCTCAGTCTGGGATGAGTTTGATACTGTGACTCCCGAGGATGTGGACAGGTTGTTGGGGAGGTTGAACGCAACCACATGTTTATTGAACCTGTGTCCCTCTTGGTTGGTGCTGACCACCCGAGAGGTTACACGAGGCTGGCTTCAGGGAATTGTCAATGCTTCCTTGAGTGAAAGTGTCTTTCCCACCACCTTGAAAGAGGCGGTGGTGAGGCCCCTCCTTAAGAAGCCCTCTCTGGACACGGCTGTTTTGACGAACTACCGTCCAGTCTACAACCTTTGCTTTGTGGCAAAGGTTGTCGAGAGTATGGTTGCACGACAGCTCCCGCAGTACTTGGATGAAGCTGTCTATCTAGATCCATTCCAGTCCAGCTTCCGGCCTGGATACAGCACAGAGACGGCATTGGTCGCATTGGTAGATGATCTCTGGAGGGCTCGGGACAGGGGTAGCTCCTCTGTCCTGGTCCTATTAGATCTCTCAGCAGCTTTTGATACCATCGACCATGGTATCATGCTGCGCTGGCTGGAGGGGTTAGGAGTGGGGGGTACCATTTTATGGTGGTTCTCCTATCTCTCCGACCAGTCGCAGTCGGTGTTGGCAGGGGGACAGAGGTTGACCTTGAGGCAGCTTGCTTGCGGGGTGCCGCAAAGGTCGGTCCTCTTGTCTCTCCTGTTCAACATTTATGTGAAGCCTCTGCGGGAGATCATCCATGATTTTAGGGTGCGGTGCCATCTGTACGCTGATGATACTCAGCTGTATATATTCACCCCAAACCACCCCAATGATGCCCTTGAAGTGATGTCCCGGTGTCTGGAGGCCATGCGGGTCTGGATGGGGAGGA
>JANHZT010004639.1:2169-15030 GCA_032468215.1 Stegonotus admiraltiensis | reverse complement strand
GGACTCCTTATGCACAGTCACTCATGCCCTCGTCACTTCCCGCCTGGACTACTGTAATGCTCTCTACATGGGGCTCCTCTTGAGGCTCCAACTGGTCCAGAATATGGCTGCACGGGTGATTGCGGGAGCGACTCAGTGCTCCCATGTAACACCTCTACTGCGCGAGCTGCACTGGCTCCCAGTGGTCTTCCGGGTGCAATTCAAGGTGTTGGTTACCACCTTCAAAGCGCTCCAAGGCCTAGGACCGGGGTATATACGAGACTGCCTTCTGACGCCAATATTCTCCCATCGACCAGTGCGCTCCCATAGAGAGGGACTCCTCAGGGTGCTGTCGGTCAGACAGTGTCGACTGGTGACTCCCAGGGGGAGGGCCTTCTCTGTGGGGGCTCCTGCCCTCTAGAACGAGTTGCCCTTGGAGATACGTCGGATTCCCGACCTACGGGCCTTTCGCCACGCCCTTAAACATTATTATTTCACCGAGCAGGGCTGGCTTAAAGTAGGGTTTTTTAATGGGTTATTTTAATTGTATTTTAATTGTTCGGCCAATCTATTTAATTAATTTTAAATTGTTTTTAATTTTTATATTATTATGTTTTTATTTTGACTGTACACCACCCTGAGTCCTTCAAGAGAAGGGCGGTATAAACGTTTGACTAATAAATAAATAAATAAAATATTTTAACTACATGATTCATATACTTATCACCTTTCATCTGGACAGCTGCAGTGTGGTTTATATAGCGCTGCTTTGGAAGACCAGTTAGAAAGTGCAGTTGTCCAAAATGTGGAAGCTCAATCCTGATGAATCACATTCATCAGTTATATTA
The DNA here is from genome assembly GCA_032468215.1 of Stegonotus admiraltiensis. Taxonomy (NCBI): domain Eukaryota; kingdom Metazoa; phylum Chordata; class Lepidosauria; order Squamata; family Colubridae; genus Stegonotus; species Stegonotus admiraltiensis. The sequence goes on along the minus strand of JANHZT010004639.1, from coordinate 14,203 downwards.
CAGATGTTTTGTGGCCACTGCATTGGATGTCAAAATGTTTCCTGGTGAAATTTGAAATGCGGGTTTTAATGCATAAAGGTGTCAATCAATAGCTTACCATTGTCAATATTACCTTTAATTATATGGGAATTGTATATGCACATTTGTGGAATTTCACAGCTTCTGAAGTGAGGATTTTCTTTTTCTTCTTGAATATTCTACTTGCTTGGACATAGAAGAAATATTCTTGGCCAATTTCACCATTTTTTGTTTTCTTTTTTTCCTTAAAGAGTAAAGAGGAATGTATAAAATAGTGTATGGAAATGATTTAAACAGGGATGGCTTGCAACAGGGATGGAGAGGTGTGTTGAATGATATTGGCATAATTTTACCCATGTTTCTTTTTCATATCTCATGCTTTTAATTTCTTTTACATACTATAGATAGTCCTCGATTTGCAACCACAATTGATCCCAAAATTTCCATTGCTAAACAAGATAGTTGTTAAGTGGCTTTTTCCCAGTTTATGACCTTTCTTGCCACAGTTGCTAGTGAATCATTTCAGTTAAATTAGTAACATCGTTGTTAAGTGAATCTGGCTTCTCCATTGACTTTGCTTGCCAGACGGTTGCAAATGATGATCACATGACCCCAGGACACTGCAACCATCATAAATATATGCCAGTTGCCAAGCATCCAAAGTTTGTTCACATGACTATGGCTATGCTGCAACAGTGGTAAGTCAGCAACTAGAAGACACATTTTTCTGTCCTGTTGTAACTTTGAATGGTCACTAAACAAAGTTGTAAGTCAAGGACTACTGTATCTGTTTTCTGTGCTCTGTGTAATGATCATTTCCTTAAAAGTAAATAGCATGATGGGTATGTATGTATTTTTTTTCTAGTTCAAATGCAGTCAAACACTATTCTCAAATACAGAAACTAGGAAGACACCATTGTAGTGCATCCCCACTCTTTAGTAAACGGAACCTGAATTCAAAGATATATTCAGCCCTCAAACAGAAGCGTCATAATACAAGCCTTTTCATGGAATTTCAAGGAAGAGATAACTAATCCATATTTACTTTTACACTTTGCAAGGCAGAGTGATTGCTGATTTTCAGTTTAAGTATTATATTGCTTAACTGGAAAAAGAAAGACAACATATTTATTGACATATGAACTAACCTATATATTAGGAAGAAGGATGGGCTTTTTACAATATGATACAGCAATTCCTTTCTCTACTTTAATCCCTATTTGTTCTAACATTCTTACCAATTATAATTAGTATCACAGACCTCACATTTTATAGATTTCTCTGAACATATTCTACCAGGCTGAAATTCCTTATATTTCAGCTGTCATACTTCTCACTTCTAAACTACCAATATTGCTATAAAATTTATAAAGCAATTCTATCAATATAATCTCTATACACAGGCAATTATGTGAAACAGTATGTTTTAAATTATTGTTGTATTCACACAACACACCAAACCATAACATTATACTTATATGACTGGAGAGATTGCAATTTAAATCTGGACTTGGGGAACACATAATGTTGTTTTCCCTTTACTTTTCCCAAATTCTGTTGCTTATTCATATGCCACTGTTAGATTCCTAGGATAAGCATCATCATTATAAAACAATATAAATCAGCCACAGAATTGTCATTTCCTGTATTCATATTAAAAGAAATTTAGAAATCAGTTACAGGACACCGGGTTTTTTTTATTACTTCTTGAACAATCTTTTTTCCACTCTCAAGAATCTAAATCAGCACATATTTTTTTAAATAATAATCTATCCACTAACCAGCAACAAAAGAATAAATAGCAATGTTTTTTAAGTTAAAGGAGAAAAGATAGTTAAAAGTTACTTAAAATCACAGTAACAATGAGATCGCTTATATAAAAAAGGTTTTAAGAATACAATTGAATGTATTCAGAAATAATCACACATAAATACAGCCTGAAAGTGTAATCCTAGTTTGCTTAATTGTAAATTAAGTCCAACAGTCTTTTTTTAAAAAAATAATTTGTATCTGAGAAAGATCCACTGAACTTACTGGGAATTATCTCTAAATACTGGTATGGATTTTTTTCTAAATGTCTCTAAACCAAACAATATTGTCTTTCAGTTCCTTAAAAACCACTATGTTTAAAAGAGAAATGTATCTTACAAACAAGGAATTGCCACTGAAAGAATCTGATTTATACAACAATTTAATGGTGTTATTCCATTGTGTTAAAATGAGAAAAAGAAAGATGTGGAGGTGGAGATTCATGGACAGTCCTAGCTATTGGCTTATAGTAATATTTTTTCCTCTTTCCAAATTGTAGTTCAAAATTATACAGATATTACTTTTAGTATAACCAATGCAAAATGCAATCATGCTACTAGTCCATGGCACATATTAAATATGCACACACACGTGTGTGTGTGTGTGTATTTACATATATATGTATGTATGTATGTATGTATGTATGTACTTGAAAAGAGACACACACACACACACACACACACACACACACACACATTCAGTCATGTCTAACTGTGGAGGCTGTGCCATTTTCGTGGCAAGGTTTCTTAGACATGATTTGCCATTGCCTCCTTCCTAGGGCTGTGAGAAACTTATAGTTTTCTGATTTCTGTTCTGATGTTTTAACCACTACATCAAACTGCTCTCATATATGTAAATATAAGTATATATTCATACTCATATTATCTTCTATATGAGGTAGAAGGTAAATATAACGTAAAGTTTGCAGTTCTTAAAGGAAAGTATTTGAATTCCTTTTGGGTAGGAGTATGTTTTGAAGCCACAGTTAATTAATTTACATATCTGAAGCAAACAATGTTATGTTTTTAAACCAACCCAACTATTTAGCAGGTCATATCCATAATTTAGATTTGATTAATAATTCATGTTATCTCTTTTTAAATAGGTAATATATTTGATCAGAGAAGCACTGCTTCAATGAACAAGTATTTTTTTTAGATACTGTTGTTCTTAGTAGTTTGCTAAGAGGTAGATAGGATAGTTGTTACTGTTGTCCTGGGCAAAAATAAGTGTTCCGAAGGGTTAAGTAGGATAATGCAAAATATGAAACCCGGTGTTCAATACAACAATTCATGTTTGAATTTGGCAGAATATTTGCCTTTTTAGGGGGAAAAAATATATGAAGTTGCTGGTTGTTTTTACAGAAAACAGTGCCACATGCTGGCAAAGTAAGAGAAATGAAAATGCACTCAAACTATTATTCAAATCTCTAGTAAATCATACTTTAACCAGAATGTTTATAATAAATGTCATCTCTAAATCAATAGCCATAATGTTTTACTTGAAATTTAAGGAACCAACAATTCCTTGTAACTTTTACAACATAAGGGGGGAAAAGCAGCCCCTAAGCATAGTTCATGCACGCTATATATTTAGTAAAAACGGGGGGAAATCATAATTAAAGTAAGCTTGGTTATACAATTTTGGTCATATCAAAAATGGAAGTGATCAAATACTTAGAATAAGGATTTTATGTAATCTTAAATGAGTAGAAAAAATAATTGTAGCAGATATATTGTCTTTTCATTTTGCATAACAGCTGGACCTTCCAAAAATATAACTATTTCTTATAAAGTATAGTTGTTTATGGTCCAAATTGTATATAAAGAAAGTGTGTTCTCTCTTCTGCTTTTTGCCTCCTTTTTCTCTAAGTTTTTGCATTCTTATATTCATATACATCTGGACTTTACCTTAAAATAAGCTATATTTTTTTTTAAATGAGGAAAGGACTAGGGAAAAGGGATTAATTGTTATAATTTATTGTATTTCATAAAAGTTTCAGGGTTTTACTGCTTAATAAAATTGAGTTGGCTTACTAAGATAATACATTATTTGAAAATGTAAAAGAATGCATGCAATATAAATGGAAATCAAGCAGAGCTTCAATCATACCATCACACCTGCCATCTTGACTCTTGACCACACCATAAAAACATCCCTGTAAACAAACAAGCAATGAGACAGAGGACAGTAATATTACTGTGTCTTGTACTCACCAATGGGAGCCAGATGAGAAACAGTATGCTGAGATGCAAGGAAAGAAATATCATCCTCAGAATGATAGGCTGCCCTGTCAGCCATGGTGAGACTCTCTTGCAGTTCCTCTTAGGCATGTCTGTAGTTTTGTATAAAATAGAATAGAACTGTACATCCTAATTCTTTTTACAATTAATGATTATCATAGCTAGAAAGGGAGGGTAGAATTCAGGACATTTCTCAAAACCTTATTTTCATCCTCTTTTATATAACGGTGAATTAGGTTCCCTCTCCTATTTTTACAGAGGACAATTGTTCATTTCAAGTCTATTAAAAGGCAAAAAATTATAAGCAGCAAGAGAAGGACCTTGTTACCATCTGACCCAGTAGTGGGTTTCAATTTTGTTTGCTACCGGTTTGCTTGCGGGTGCACGTGTGACACTTCTGCACATGTGCAGAGATGTCTGGGCAGGTGGGTGGAGCCTCCTGCTGCCGCCGCCACCTGTTTGCCCAATCTGGGGTCAACTGGTAGCAGCCCAGGACTGATCTGGTCAACGTGCAGCAGGTAGGCATGTCAGTTAGTCACAGACTTTCTTGCTATGTAATTTGAAAAATTATATTAGAATATGCACATTTTGTGTAAATCTATATCATTGTTTCCCTTACTGGTCCTCTTCTACCATTTCTGTGAGCTATGACTAATTATCTTAGTCTGCTTGCTTCTGTCAACCTCCCTAAAATACTATTAGATTGTACCACTAGGTGTGAAGTATTTACAGGGTGTTGTTTGACACTGCCAGAAATTGCAGGATACTGTGCCACAATAATCAGTCTGAAAAGCTATACATGCCACCATTTGTCAACTTCTGTTGTAAGGACAGGGACACAAGAATATTTTTCCATTATACCTATTACTGTGACATCTATTAATTTATCAAAGAATTTGGTGGAAAGCTTTAGAATAAAAAGGTGGTGCCTTGGTATTAATTTGTAAGCTGGAAAAAAAATCAGAATCTTAAACTATTTTCAGATTCAAAATAATGCCAACTTCACATCAAACTGCAGTAGAAGCTATTATATGCAGTTATAAGCCAAAGCTTTTGTTTATTTCTTTGTAGGATAATCCAAACACTAATACTTTATTTTCTAAATTACACTTTTTTGTGCAGTAACAAATTAGAGAAGGGTCCATGTAAAAAGAACATGAAAGTGCATAAATTTGTAATTTATAGCATATTGAAAAGTAGACTGCCTGAATAGGAAAATAAAGTTTGTAGGCACACCTGCCCACAAAGACAAACACAGCTGTTCAGTATAATTTAGACAAGCTTTCTAATGGCTTACTAATATGTTTGTTTTTCAGAAATGTTGCCATAAAAATGGTACCTTTTCAGTAAATGCTTTGTTCCCTCCTAGTTGTTTTTTCTAGCTCAGACATCTGTAGTTATGTTCCTCACCATTACAAACATTGTGACAAGGTTAGGTTTAAAATGATTCATTTATACTATAAATGTGAACAATAGCAAAAGGGTAGGTTAAATAAAGGTAGAAGACTAAGGGTATAATATCTATAGTATTTTTTATCTTACATATCTAATTTGGGTTGAAGATTGAAAACACTGTCAATAGCATAGAACCATGATGGCGAACCTATGGCACGTAGGCCACAGGTGGCACATGGAACGATATCGGTGGGCATGTGAGCTCAGCTCTGGCGCACCAGCTGATTTTTGGGCCTTCTAGGCCCACTGGAAGTAGGAAAACTGACTGTTTCTGGCCTCCAGAGGCCCATGGGAGGGGGGAGGCCTGTTTTTTGCTCTCCCCAGGCTCCAGAGCCTTTCTAAGAGCCTGGGGAGGATGAAAGTGACCTTCCCCACCCCTCCGGATGCCGGAAATGGCCCATTTGCCAACTTCCGGTGGGACTGTTTTTTGGCCTCCCCAGGCTCCAGAGCCTTTCTAGGAACCTGGGGAGGATGAAAGTGGCCTTCCCCACCCCTCCGGAGGCCAGAAATGGCCCATTTGCCAACTTCTGTTGGGACCAATTTTTGCTCTCCCCAGGCTCCAGAGCCTTTCTAGGAACCTGGGAAGAGCAGAAAATGGGCCTTCTGGTCCCACCGGAAGTTGGCAAATGGGTCATTTCTGCCCTCCGGAGTGCCTCTGCAAGGGTGGGGAAGGCGTTTTTTGCCCTCCCCAGGCTCCTAGAAAGCCTCTGGAGCCTGGAGAGGGCGAAAAATGGCCTACCAGGCCCACCGGGCATCATGTGCCAAAAGCGGGGAGCTTGGGGGGTCATGTGTGCATGCACAGGAGGGTGGAGCACACTGAATTATGGATGTGAGTACACACATGCGTGACCCCCCCTCCACGCTCCCTCCACTTTTGGCATGCAATGGCAAAAAGGTTAGCCACCATTGGCATAGAATATAGAATAATAGAGTTGGAAGCAACATTGGAGGTCTTCTAGTCCAACCCCCTGCTTGAGCAGGTGACCGTATACCTGTGATGGCGAACCTATGGCACACGTGCCAGAGGTAACACACACAGCCCTCTCTGCTGACACATGCGCTATTGCCCCAGGTCAGATCTCCATGGAGTTTCTTCTGTTAGCTTCTATTTCCCTGCAAACGACGAAACAGAAGGTCACAAAAGAAAAAGATCTTACCTCTTGCCATGCTGCTGGTGTTGGGATGCCCTACCTCCCACTGGCCAGCTGGTCTTCAGGTCCCTGCTGCTCATGAGTGCATGTCCACACGTGCACACACGTCTGTGCATGTCTTTGCATGTGCACCGTGCACATGTCCGTGCATGCACACATGCACATGTCCATGCATGTATACATGTTCATGCATGCACATGTTTCCGCATGTGCACCTTTCAGTTTGGGCATGCGCGCGCACACAGTTTGACACTCAGTGTCTAAAAGGCTTGCGATCACTGCCCTATACCGTTACAGCTAAATAGTTGTCCAAGTCTCCTTTTCAAAGCCTCCAGTGATTGAGCACCCACAACTTCTGAAGGCAAGTCGTTTCACTGATTAATTGTTCTCACTATTGGGAAATTTTTCCTTATTTCTAGGTTGCTTTTCTCCTTGGTTAGGTTCCATCCATTGTTTCTCATTTTGCCTTTTGGTGCTTTGGAAAATAGTTTGACCCCCTCACTTTTGTAAGAACACTGCTATCATGTCATCCTTAGTCCTTCTTTTCACTAAACTAGACATACCCAATTCCTGCAATTGTTCTTCATATCTTTCATCCTTCAGCCCCATAATCATCTTTGTTGTTCTTCTCTGCACTCTTTCCAGAGTCTCAATATCTTTTTTATAGTGTGATGACCAGAATTGCTGCTGGCAGATGGATGCAGCTAACACATGAGAACTAACTGGTGATCTACACAGAAGCTGGTCAAGCTGATACCACCACCACTACCCCATCCTTTTTACCAAATCCTCCAAATCTCAACCTTTGTTAGGTTGATGGTGGCTATCAAAAATTGCATTACAGAAAATCAGGACCATCAAACTTCAAACTTCCTTCTTACTTCTTCTTATTTCCTTCTTACTTCTTACTTACTTCTTACTTACTTCAACATACTTCTTACTTCTTAGCATTCAGACTGATTCCAAAAAACTACTTTGGCATGACAGATGTATGATTGCTTCTATCACAGAGTTAGAAAGAAGTTTATGTCCCATTAGGATCTGGTAGACAAAAGTAACTTGGAAAGAGCTGAGGTTGAATCATATATATTGATTTGAGTTTTTTTTTTAAAAAGTTTTAACTTTATAATCAGCATCAGTAACTCACTTAGCTTTTCATTTACTAAACCTACTATGTGTCTCATATAATTAAAACATCTAACCACATTGCTCAGAAGGAAATGCATAAACATCAATAAACCTGGTGAAATAAAGAGATGGTGGCAGGGGAGTGGACATACTTAAAACAAATTAAATGTTGAGCAATATAAAATATTGACACCAGCAGAGAAATTTAAATGGTGAATCATCCCTAAGACAACATCAATAAAAAGGCTCAATTTGATTATCATCGACATCATATGCAATGATGAGAATTAAAACCATAAACATAGTTTTAATGAATAGGTAGGCTGACTTAACCTTTATGGGTTTAAAGCAATATTTTCAATATCAAGATAGTGTTGAATTTGACAAGTAGTGGTTTTCTGAATATGATTTGAATTAATATAACTTTATTTGACCTTGAACAGATCCCATTAAGACTGTATCACAGTAGATTAAGAATCTCTGTCCTATGGAGGAGCTGGATTTATTTAGTGTTATGTGAGAAAAGATAGGTGAGGATATATAAAAACTGTCTTTAAACACATAGAAAGATAACTCATAGAAGGTCAAGACCTGCTCTATTCCAAGACACGGAAAAAATATTTAAGTGGCAGAGCAGCAGTTTCCAACTGAATACAAGTAGTCCTTGACTTACAACCACAATTGAGCCCAAAATTTATGTTGCTGAGTAAGACATTTGTTAAGTTAATTTTGCCCCATTTTACCACCTTTCTTGCCATAGTTGTTAAGTGAATCATTGCAGTTAAATTGGCCACATAGTTGTTAAGTGAATCCAGCTTCCCCATTAGCTTTGCTGGTCAGAAGGTCACAAGAGGGATCATGTGACCCTGGGATACTGCAGCCATCATAAATATGAGTCAGTTGCAAAGTGTCCAAATTTAAATCAGGTGACTATGGGGATGCTGCAAGGATCATAAGTGTGAAAAACGGTCCTAAGTCATTTTTTTTAGTGTCACTCAACAGGTATTTGTATTTGGCATCTTCCAACTTGCTGATTCACTAAATCACTATATCACCTAGCAGGAAATAAGACAATTAGACTTTTATATTTTAAATATTCATTCCACGCCATACTGAATGCATGCTGCTTTATTTGCTTTATAGGAGAAGGAGGACCAAGACAAGGACAATGATAATGATTAGCTGCATTGTTGCTTTTCTTTTAGAGTTCCTCTAGAGTTTTATCATAAATAGGTCAACAATGAAGCTACAATGATAGAGTACATTTGACCCAAGTTTCAGTTAGCATTTATATTTATTTTCAGTGCAATTCATTTGTTGCTAGTTGTTTTTCAAAGATGACTAAACCGTCTACATCATCATGCCATTTGAGGACTGCTTCAGCTACATAAAAGTTCTGCTGACAGTATTTTGACCAAGAAATAGAACTGTTCTGCTTGTTCAGTTAAATTAAACATCATTCTACAGATCACAATTCAAAATGTTCAAAATCAGTATGAATACTTTAAAAGGCAAAATAGCCTTAGACAATTATTTTCAATATTTTTATTTGACACCTCAAACTTCAAGATCAAAATTATATAAATATATGATTATATCATAAAACATATAATCAAAATCATATAATCTTTAATGAAACAGTACAAAATGAAATTAATGATGTAATATCAGAATATTCTTTAAGGCTTATGGTCACAACTTTCTAAACCAGAATAAGAATACATGAATTTATATTTTTGTGATTCCAGAATATTCTAAACTATACAGAAGTCATGTTATGATCTGACACAAAACTGTAATGTTTATCATGGCAATTAACTTTAAAGTTATGTTTCAAAAAATCCAATCTCTCATCTTATGTTTATGCTTTTTATAAATGTTTACATGAATATGTAATTTGTTTTATTTATATGCTAAAGCTGTTCAATATAAGAAACTTATTTTTAGTCCAATTACTTAGCTTGTGTTATCTGTTGTAATATGTCTAATATTCAAAATTCAAAGGACTCTACCTGTCTCTCTCTATCCCCCCCACACACACACACCCCGAGAGCCTCACTTGTGTTTAATTGTGTATCAGAATTTTCATCTCTAAGCCCTCAATTACCACCCAATTCCACTCAGGCTACTTCAAGTCTTGATTCTTTTTCTTTGTATTTTGCAAACAGCACATTCTTTCTATTCTTTCAAGTTTAATTATCTCATATGATTCTTATGAGATTTGTTTAAAAAGCTTCAGTATCCCTTCCTTTTTTAGTATCCTCCTGTTTTCCAACTTGGTAACATAAAGACCAAAGTTTATGTAGCTAAAATAGCATCCTCTACTTAACAGAGTGAGTCTCACCAATTCTGGTGGAACTTCAAGGCTTGGCAGATTATAAAATCTGAGCTACTTCCCAAAGAAAATGAATTGCCCTTCAAAATATTAAATGCAATTTCCCATCTCAAGAGTTCATCAAGCAGATTAGCTAAAATGGAGCAGAATATAAAAAGGAAAGATGTGAAATGGGCACTGGAATAAAAAGGAAGAGGAAGGATACATATGAGAGGAGAGATGAGGGACATAGAAAATTAGATTGGTAAAGTAACAAAAAATATAATGAACTAAAGAACAGAGTTATTAAGTGCAAAATTAGACCACATATAACATTTCCCCTTTTCCCATAATCTAACTATTAATAACTATTTAATTATATTTATCAACTGATATTTGTAGATATCTGATAACTGAAATCCTATGCCAGTACAAGTTCTTTACACATTATCTAGGAGATGTACTTACTTGTGGCTGGTTTTACTGCATATTTATGAAAAATATTTTGAACAGTGATGTTCAAATTAGTATATTTTTTCATTTATCCTTTTCTCAGCCTGCCTTGAAGAACTATTTTGCAAACTAGACTGGGCAAAAGATGGAATAAAACTCAATGGCTCCTATTTAAATTATATAAGATTTGCAGGTGATGTTGTTCTCTTCTCACAAGACCTAGAAGAGCTACAAAGATACATACAAGAGCTGCACAAAGCAGGAGAACCATTTGGCTTAAAAATAAACCTGAAAAAAAGGCAGTTATATTTAATAAGTTCACCAAAGAAATATTTTTTTTATATCTGGAGAACTAGATGTAGTATATCGCTACATATACCTTGGCCAATGGAGCTCAATGGAAGCTGATACAATAAAGGAAACTGAACAGTGTGTTAAATGTCATTGGCAGGCATTCAGCAAGCTAAGCATAATTTTCAAGAACAACCTCCCCACCACCATGCCTGAAGAGAAAGGTTTTCAATCAGTGTGTTCTACCTGCTCTAACATATGCCAGTGAAACATAGACACTAACCTCACAATTAATACAAAAGGTTCAAGAGGTGCAAAGTGCCATAGAAGGATACATGCTCTTACAAGACAAGATAGAAAGACCCACACATGGATTAGAGAACAAACGAAAGCGTATGATATCATCAAGAGAGTAAAAGAATGGAAATGGAAATGGGCTGGTCACATAGCAAAAAGAACTGATAGCAGGTGGACCACGGCAGTAATAGAATGGATCCTACTTGATAAAAAGTGTCCACAAAAGAGACCTAAAACAAGATGGATCAACAACATCAGCAAGTATTGCGGGACAAATTGGCAAAAGAAAGCTCAGGACTGTATTGGTTGAAAACGTGCGGAAGAGGCCTTCATCCTGCGGTGGATAGACAATGGCTAATATGATGAAGTAATATTGATACACCTGTTTCAAAGGAGTGCACAGTGAAACTGTATGTGACCTGGAGTTATATTTCAGGGGCTAGAACACAGATCTTGATAAAGTAACAAAAAGTATGATGAACTAAAGAACAGAGTTATTAACTGCAAAATTAGACCACATATAACTTTTTCCCATAATCTTAAGAAGCAGATAAGAAAGGGTTAATTGCATTTGATGGAATGTAAATTTATGCACTCTGCTATGTGTACTTGGGACTGTCAATGGCATTTTATTTATTATTATTTTATTTATTTGTGGGGGCACCTGCCCTTTGTAATGAGCTGCCTCCAGAGTTATGACAGATCCCTGACCTTTGCACCTTCCGCCGAGCCCTGAAGACATTTTTATTCCAACAAGCCGGGCTGTCCTAACTTTTTAAACTTTTTAAATTCTTAATTCTAAATTGTATTTTAAAATCTTTTAAATTTTACTGTTTTAAATTGGGTTTTTAAGTCATGGGCCAAATTGGTTTAAT
>JANHZT010004637.1:41083-52762 GCA_032468215.1 Stegonotus admiraltiensis | reverse complement strand
GACCAGTACCTCTGCTAAATCCTAAATAATTGTCACATGACCATCAAGCCATGCCCACAAAATAAGCCATGCCCACAAAACTGGAAGTAAAAAATTTTAGAACCCACCCCTGATACAGGCCTTCTACCTTCTGGTATCATAGTCTACAACAGGCATGTCCAACCCAACCTGCATGTGGCTTAGGACAGCTAGTAATGCGGCCCCATGACGGCAATATTTTTTCAGGCCTGGAAGCCATCTTCTGCATTGGGCCTTCAGGCCTGCCACATTTACTGCTGTGGGAAACTGAGAGGGGGGATCGTATGGCACATGGGTGATATGTAGTCATGATAACATTTCTTTCCCAGAGTGTCAAAGACATCTTGCCCTGTACCTGGAGGGGTATGACTGGGAGGCATCTTCAGTTGGCATGGTGCTTTGATTGGACCATGTGATAGGCATGTGGGTGCTGGGCAGGGACTTCAACTTTCTTTTGGGTGGGGAAAACCTGGAAGCATTCAGATTCGGGTTTTCCCAGATGTGCCAATATGACATCTTTAATAAAATGGAACTTTCAGGAACTTCAAGCCTCGGAGTCTTCTTTCATTGGGGGTGTTACTTGGAACCTTGACACTTTTAATATTATTATGTGATATGGGTTTTTTTGTGATATTTTTCATGATACTTAAGCATGGACTACATAGGCAACAACAAAACACTGTGTAGGGGAGGGCGCATTGCAGTGCTAACTTCACCTCCTGCACCCACCACACACATTTGAATCAAAACCCACGTGTATCAGATGTTAGTTGTGCTTCTGCAACTTGATGTGTAAAATACAACATATGTGTGTGATAATATATGCGTGTGCCCATGAAGACAGGTGTTTACTATTATTAACCCAGTAAAAACATGCTAAGTGTTTTTAGTGGGAAGTAGACATAATTGGTAAGATTATAAGAGTAGTAAATACTTCTTTATGTGAAGCAACAGTGACTGATATCAGGAAAGAGGCAGCCAAGTAGTTTTTCCTGGACAGAATTCCTGTATCAAAATATTCAGACAATTGCTTTGATACCATTCATTATTGTATGGTGTCTTATTGGACCAGCTTCGCTGAATTCAAGTTGGAATAAAGATGTTACAGTAGTTCCAGAATTGTCATTCGAGGACTCCACTGAAAATTTTCTGTTTTACCCTACATTTATTGAGTTATGGACTTCTGTGGGGTTTCAGTCTGTCCCTATTTATTTCTACAAAGCCACTGAATGAGATAATTAAGGAATTTGGAGTTGATAATATTCAGCTCTATTACTTTCTTGTCATACTGCATTTGCTGAACTGCTATTTGGGTATTGTCAGTAAAATGAACGTGGAGATTTCTGTGGCTTAGTTTTTCACAAATCTGAGAACTGGATAGACAGCCTGTCCGAAAGAAAATTGTACCCTCTTTAGGTAGTCTATTGGAAATAGTCTTGGAAGTTAAAGTGACCATAGTTGCTCAGATTGAACAACTTGTTTCTGAACAAGCTATAGTAGTTTGGTTATTGTTGGTAAGCTTTTTATATTGGTGATTACAACAGGGCTGCTTTTAAAGGTAATTTAGAAGCTACCGCTAGTGATGTTAGCAAGTAGCTTTACCTAATTGCAAAACGAAGAGAGAAAAAATAAAATTAGAAGATTATAGTATATTTCTAGAAAGAAGGTTGAAGACTCAGTGCTTACATGAAATAAAAGAATATAAACTTTACCTAGGAAACAATTTTGTGATAGGAAACCATGACTATTGTTTTACAGTAGATCCACTCCTTCCTCAACATGTGAGCTCCATCTGTAGTGGAATGAAATGGGAGGTTGGCTCAGTGACCTCTGACTTAATGGGTGCCATAGGATTTAGTAGAGGGAAAGTAGAAAATGTAAGTATCCAGTTCCAGGCCAGGGCAAATTGAAGGACCGTATCTGTGTTTACTTAGGGATATAATGGTTTCCTGGTTCTATCTGAACCAGGGTTGCTAGGATTCAGCATGGAAGTCAGTGTTGTCTCAAAGACAACACTGACACAAATCACGGTGCTGGATGATCTATGTCTGTGGAGCTTGCTGTGGTCAAAACTGAGTCTCTTAGTGGAAAGGCACCTTAAATATTTTAGGTTAAAAATATTTAAATATGGTAAGGAGAAATTGCACTTGAATATTAGCTATTTAACAGAAGCAGAGAATAATAACTATAGATTGAGCCAATACTGTAGGGCAAATCCCTAGGAAATTTTATGTATTCATGCAATAGTTTAAACTATCCATATCCATGGAGGACTTGAGGAGATTTTCAATTAGAAAATAACAAAGCCAAGAAGAGCAATATTTTCATAAAATCTAATTTAACTAAGGCAGTCCTTAGTACTATCATATGTCCCATAGAACACTAAGGTGTATTGGAAAGATGGGACTATTCCTTAAATTAGGAAGCAGGTATTCCAAGAGCAACAGTAGCCACCAAGAGGCCATATTGTTGATTGCCCAGCCAGCTTATTTCCAAAAGGTGGGTATTTCAGCCAACTTTCTCACAGAGAGCTGGGTGAGGAAAAAGTGTCCCGTAGCTACCTAGGTGGTAAGGTAAACAGAACTTTAAAGTAATAAACAGCACTTTGAATTGGACAGAAACTCATAATGCAGTGATTGTAGCAGAGGTTTGGCCCTACTAAATATGCTACTCCCAGTTAGCTGTATAGCAATAGCACTTAGACTTATATACCGGCTTTACAGTGCTTTATGGCCCTCTCTAAGTGGTTTATAGAGTCAGCATATTGCCCCCAACAATTTGGGGTCCTCATTTTACCCACCTCGGAAGGATTGAAGGCTGAGTCAACCTTGAGCCTGGTGAGATTTGAACTGCCAAATTGCAGGCAGCCAGCAGTCAGGAGAAGTAGCCTGCAGTACTGTAGACTGCAGTACTGCACTCTAACCACTACACCACCACAGCTCATATATCTGGACCAACTGAAGCTTCAAAAGCAGCCCCATATAGTGGGTGTCACAGCTGGCCTCTAAACCTTATTTATAAAATGAAGGATATCTAGATTACTGATATTCTTGAAATTAGCTTTATAAACCCTGACGGTTGTGATTAGGGGAATTTTGAGTCCCTGATATAACCTAAAAGAGACATCAATTTTTGTCATGAGAAGTGCTTGAGTTCTGCTAATATTTTAGTTATTGTAGGAAGCGTCTGTATTTTATCTATATTTGACTAATTATATTCTAATACTACAGGAAAGGAAACAGATTTTTCTTAGTGAGCGATTGGAACATAATAAAGGTTACCTGTTTGTTTGTCAACAGGATGAAATAAAGAATAGTACAAGAAGAAAAAAAAACCCTTCGGAGACATAAGTCAAAGGCAAGCAAATATGTATTTAATTAAAGCAAACATAAAAATTAAAGTTACATGTTGAATCAATAAACAGGATTTTTTTACATGCATTTTGAACAAGACAGATCAGAATCTTGTGTGATGAAGACATAACGTGTCATAATAATTAGAAACACA
The DNA here is from genome assembly GCA_032468215.1 of Stegonotus admiraltiensis. NCBI lineage: Eukaryota > Metazoa > Chordata > Lepidosauria > Squamata > Colubridae > Stegonotus > Stegonotus admiraltiensis. The sequence continues at coordinate 49,237 of JANHZT010004637.1, read as the reverse complement.
GACAAAGGAACGGCTCATCAACATGCAAATGTATGCAGTTCTGGTGATTCAGATGAGGCAGATTTCTACCTCCTTTTTTTTTTGCTTGATTCATCTTCATTGCTAATCATCTGAAGGCTGCCAAATGTTCACTGACACTAATGTATTATAGGTCAAGAGAGGCAGGTCTTCACCTATTACCCCCACAAACAATATGCTTTCCTTCCCTGTTTCCTCTTCAGGATTTTCAGCAATTACTGCCAGATGCAATCAGACTCCTTGAATAGGAGCAACTGGGGCTTGTTTGTGGCTTGGATTCATTAGAATCAGGAGGAAGAAGAAAGGAATAAATTACTTAATTGCACAAAAAAGTTGCAGCCAAAGTGTTGGTGAGAGAAGCTGATTGTGTGGATGTGTATGAGACTACTCTTGGAATGGAGGATCTTAGAATAGCTGGTAGTTTGGCCCGGCAGATTCAGACAGACTTGGGCGTCCTCCAAAACAGATGGCTCCACATACCATCTATTCTTCCCTTTGTCAGGTTTTACCATTTATTTGATCTTGCTCGTCTATGAAGCTGGTTGTATTAGATGTAACACAAATATGCATTCAGATCATACCCATTTACTCCTGCCTCCCAACTTTCATTCTTTATCTGTCTCTCTTTTTGTTTTTTGATGAGATGATCAATTTGAACAAAGCCCTTGCTGTCTTCTTCCTGAATGGCAGTAGAAAGAAAATGATGGAAAATGTGACTATCACAGCCCATGCATGCAGACAATTTTCCATGTTTTTGTACGCTTCTTCATCTTCCGCTTTCTTTTCTTCTTCCTCCAAACAAATTCAACAAATGTTCCAAGGACTCCTATGAAAATTAATAATTGTATCCACCTCTGAGAATTTTTTCCCCTCTCAGGTTTCCTCGATCAAGATCTTTCTTTGATATTCTTTTCAGGTTCTAGGCCATGTGTGATACCTGTGGGTGGTCTTGAGATCTTTTTAACACATGTGTATACAAATGCATATATGAAATTATCACTAGAAAGTTTTATAGTTCATTTATAAATACAATTTCTTAGCACTCTTTACTTTTTAAAAGATTTTCTAGGACTTCATTAAAAAGGATATACAATATTAAAGGTAATAGGAGAAATCCTCACTTTCTCAATTATCACAGAGAAAACAACAAACTTTAATTTCTTAACGACAGAAAATTGACCTTTTACTACAAATCTGAAAAGAACATTTAAGGTTTGCTTTTGATTGTTATTGCAGAATGTAGCAATGTGACCGAGGTTAGGATTTGGTGGCAGGAAAATCTGTAGTTTCCCCTCTCTTTACTGATGCAATTAAAATTAAAATAGTAAGAGGAACCCTGAAATTGGCAAACATATATACTTATTTGAAACTATAGTTAGAAGCTTCTGTGACAAAAATAAACATTTCTTTTGAGGAATATTTGGGGAGCTCTAGAGCATAGGCCTCTCCATTAATCCCCCCAATTTCCCTCCTGTTCTTCATATAGGAGAGATCTCCATTGATGACTAGAGATAAAAGGAAAACAAATGCCTGCCTGCTCCTTTCCCAACTGGGATAGAGGGACAGAAGAGATGAGAAGGTAAAAATGGCAAAATGGCAAGAGAAGCAGACACATGGCTAAGTCCTTCTGGTAGTCATCAGAGGAGCCTGCTGAAGTATGGGTCTCAGCTGGTACTCAGTGATGCCAACTTCTGGCTCTCTCCTTACAATCAGAAAAACAGTCTGCTCTAATCCAGTACTGGAATATGTTCTCTATTATGAAAGTATAAACTTCATATCCCAGAGTTCCTCAGGACATTAATGCTTGATTTTTTTAAAAATAACTACTGGTTCTCAGGCTATATATATATATATATATCACAGAAATTTAGGTTGTATCCTTGTAGAAGGATCACAACCATTTAATAGTACATTCCTCCCCCACCCCAATTTCAAAAAAGTCTGTGTCTTCTTTCAGAGGTTTTTTCAAAGCTGGAATATGTATGTATTCTGTTTTACCTTTTAGGAACATGCTTTAGTTTTGAGGAAAAATATCCTGGACAGATTCAATCCCCCATGCATCTATTGCCCCAAATATATTTATATATTTTTTAATAAAAAGTTTTCTATTCCAGTCAATTTTCTATTCCAGCTGACTCTAAATGTATTAATTGGCTAAATGTTTTTATCGGTGTTTCCTGGAGTCATATAGGAGTCTCTTTGTACGATCTACAAGGGATCCAGGCAGGAAAACGCACTTTCAAAGTTTGAGTGGCTGTTGATTGGTCCCTGGGGTTTTTCCTACCAAAGAGCGTGACTGCATTGCAAGAAGAGAATATCCATGTTTCCCGCCTTTCACACTTGTATAATGGCACAGATGGGATTGCCAGGCTGAAGAATAGCAGGTGGGCTTTAACACAAGGCAGTTTTACTTTTATCATTGTGCTGAACATGTTATGTGGCTCTGACTCCAATGTTCATTAAGTATTGAGGGTCCCCACGTTTAATAAGAAAGTTGTTGGTATAACCAGATACGACATCAGTGGTTGTTAAGTTGGGTGATTGAGGAGGCAGAAACAAAGTAGTGTGTGACAACAACTCTTTAATGTAGTGTGAACTTCAGCAAAGGTTATAGTAACACAGCTCCCTTTATATACCTTGCTGGCCAGGGAGCTGACCAATCACAATTGACCCATTGTCTTTTAAATCTCCCGCCAAAACTATATACATAACACCCCTCCCCTCCCAGAAGGCACTTAGGGTGTACATTTGCATACAAAATCACACAGGTGACCAGGGTGTTCCCTACGCCTAGTTGACCTGTGCAGTTCAGTCTGAGGTGTGGCGTCGAGCTGGTCGGAGGGACCTTTTGTTTCTCCCAGCTCCGCCAATGGAACCTCCTGGATTACTTTGGGGGCATTGCTTTCCTCGGCTGGGAGAGGCGTCTTGCTGGGGCGGTGCTGGACACCGAAGTTCCCAGATAAGTCCCTGGATCTCATCGGGCTTGAGCTAGCTGTTGTGGGAAGAGTTAGGAAGTTAGGGCTTGGACTTTGGAGTTGCGGTTCTGGCTCGGTGGCCAACCTTCTCCAGAGTTGATCAATGTGCCTTCACCAGATCCTCCCATCCCCCATGTCTACGGTGTATGACTTGGGGCCTGTGTTATCCGAGACCATCCCAGCTACCCATAGGGGCCCATTTGCATAGTTTCTGGCGAACACTGGTGTCCTTATCTGGAATTCCCTCAACTTCTTGCAAACACCCTTGAACCCATCTGGGGAATAGTTGGGGTGTAATCAGTCAAGAATGCACCACAGCTTCCTGCCCATCAGGAGCTTGGCTGGGCTGTGCCCTGTTGCTGTGCATGGTGTGGCATGCTGGACAGCTAGGAACTTATCTACCCTGGCCTGCCAATCCCCAGCATCTAACCATGAGAGTGCCTCTTTGGCCGTTCTCACAAATCTTTCAGCCAGTCCGTTACTGGCCAGATGGAATGGTGCAGAGAGTGCATGTCTGATGCCCAGCTCTGCCAGGTACCCCTCAAACTGGGTGGCGGTGAATTGGGGCCCATTATCCGATATATCGGGCAATCCGTGGGTGGCAAACAGTTTCTGAAGAACCTTGATTACAGCTTCAGAGGTTGTGGACTGCATTAGGATGATCACAAGCCATTCCAAACAGGCATCGATGATCACTAGGAATGTTTGGCCATGAAATGGGCCAGCGAAGTCTATGTGGATCCTAGACCAGGGGCCCTGGGTCGTTCTCATTCCCTGACTGGTGCTGTGGGGGGATCTGGACTGGACTCTTGGCAGGGTTGACACTTCCCCACCCACTTGGCGATGTCGTCGTCCATTCCTGGCCACCAGACATAACTCCTAGCTAGCCCCTTCATTCTTACGATCCTGGGGTGCCCGTCATGTAACATACATAAAACCTTTTTCCTTAGGCCCAAGGGAACAATGACACGATCACCCCACAATAAACACCCCCCCTTGCATAGACAATTTGTTCCTTTTAGATGCAAATGATTTAAATTCCCCACCTTCAGTCTTTCCCGGCCACCCCCTCGTGACCCAACTCATGACAGTCTTTAGAACAGAGTCCTGAGCCAACGCTCTTGCCACTTCAGCAGAAGTGAGAGGTCCTAAGTCCAAAGCATCAATGAGTAGGACTGGTGCCCCTGGAGTGGGGTCATCTAGGATGTCCGGTAGCGGGCATCAGCTGAGGGCATCGGCGTGCCCCAAACTCAGTCTGGGTCAGTGCACAAGGTGGTAGGAATATGCTGCTAGAAAGATAGCCCAGCGAGTCATCCATGGAGACAAGGTAGTGGGGGTGGGCTGATCCCCAGCCAGGAGACCCAAAAGTGGCCGGTGGTCCATGACAAGTTCGAAATTCTGCCCAAACAGGTATTTGTGGAATTTCTTTATTCCAGAGATGGCTGCCAGGGCCTCTCCGTCCAGCTGGCTGTAGTTCCATTTGGCTCTGGACAGGGTGTGGTAATAGAAAGCGATGGGCACCTCTAGTCCATTCGGTAGTCTGTGGCTCAGGACAGCCCCTACTCCAAAAGGGGATGTGTCGCAGACTAGTACAAGCGGAAGTGTCGCATTGTACTAGATGAGGAAACTGTCTGTGGACAAACGTTTTTTCACGGTGGCAAATGTGGCAGCCTCAGTCTTTCCCCAAACCCAGGGTGCATTTTTAGCCAATAGTCGGTGTAGGGGTTCAGCTACGGTTGCCTTGTCTCTCAGGAATATGGCATAGAAGTTAAGGAGACCCAGGAAGGCTTGTAGCTCCAACTTGTTCTTGGGGGTTGGTGCATTTTTGATGGCCCTAATCTTGCTTTCAGTGGGGTGAGTGCCCATTCCATCCACCTGGTGCCCCAAGAACTCGACAGAGGGTACTGCTATCATGCATTTTGTCAGTTTGACCCTGAGACCAGTACTCCTGAATTTCTCTAACACTAGCCTCAGTTGGTCCCCTAGTTGTTTTTCATCTGTGGCACTGATAAGGACATCGTCGAAATAGGGGAATACCCTCGGAAATCCTTGTAGTAGGTGTTCCATCGTACTTTGGAACAAGCCAGGGGCTACGCTAATTCCGAATTATAGCCTTGTGCATTTGAAGGCACCTCTGTGAGTTACGATAGTCTGTGCCTCTGCAGTAGTGCCATCTACCAGCAGTTGCTGGTACGCCTGCACAAGATTGAGTTTTGTGAAGAACTTGCCAGGACCCAGCAAATGGAGTAAATGATGCACGATTGGGACAGGGTAAGAGCTCTGCTGGAGAGCCTTATTAATCGTGCATTTGTAGTCTGCGCAGGTGCGCACAGACCCATCAGGCTTGATGGATGTCACGATGGGGGGTCTCCCATTTGGCTGGGTCTACTGGGACTAACACCCCCTGTTTAATTAGTTTGTCCAGTTCCAAATCAATCTTAGGCTTTAGTGCGAAGGGCACTCGTCTAGCCTTAAGTCAGATTGGAGATACATTGGGGTCAAGATTAAAAGAGATGGGGTCCCCACGTACTTGCCCAGCCGGTCATCGAACATGTCCTGGAACTCTTTCATCAGGTCGTCCCTCAGGCTGCTGCCTCTCCTGGCTGGCTCACCGCTTGCGTTGTGGACTCCGGTGAATCCCATTCCAAGGGCCTTAAACCAGTCCAGATCCAGGAGGCTTGATAGGTGTTCACGGTGAGTGGAAGCTTCTTCCAGTGCTCTCTATACTCGACCTGGAACATGCCAACTCCTTCCACAGGGATGCGGTTTCCTTGGTAGTCCCGAAGTCATATCCACTGGTGCTGTAGTTGGCTCTTCTTTAAGCTGGGTATTACCACTTTCAGGGTGGCCCAGGATATGATGGATAGCAATGATTCAGTATCGATCTCCATTTCACAAGGGCTCCCCTCTATTTCTACTGTGGTGTGGACTTTCTTTTTGATTGTCGCGTTGGCTTGGCTGACTCTGGTGCTGCAGGTCTCATGATTTTGAAACTCGCACCTTTTCCTTGGGTCATTATCTTTACTGGTCTGCTTGTGTTGCGCCAGCTCTGATTGGCTATAGCCATCCCTTGGCTTGTGGTTGATTGGTAGGCTTGCCCGGCAGACTCTCGCCAAATGCCCCTTCTTCTTGCAGTGTTTACAGATGGCATCCCTGAATTTACAGGTCTGTCTCTGGTGTGACCTTCCGCAGCTGGAGCAGCTCCCCTGATGCTCTTTCTGCTCGCGTTTCTGTCTTTCAGTTGGAAGACGTCTTCGTCCGACTCTTCATTGCTGTCGGTCTGGGTTGCCCCACAGTGTACCGGTGTCAACCTCAGGTTTGCTTGTGAGGTGGTTGGACGTTGCAGGGTCTCCGCAGCGTTGATGGATGACTTGTGTGCTCTTGCTTCGTTGAGAGCGCTGGGTAGAGTCAGGTTAGGCTTGGTGAGCAGCCTTCTCTGTAGGCGATTATCTCTATCACCACAAATTAGTTGCTCTAGGAGTGCATCATCGAGGTCTCGGTACTCACAGTGCGTCACAGCCTTACGCAGGGCAGCCGTGTAAGCGCTGATCAGCTCTCCTTCTCGCACTTGCTGCTGGAACTCATACCGCTGGACGAACTTTGATTGTACTGGGGCATAATGTGCTTTAAGTGAGGCTTGCAGCACTTCCCACAATACAGTCAGTTCTGAGTGACTCAGCCATGTCGAAAACCTCTGGCCCACAGTGGCTCAGGAAGAGGGCCCTTTTTCGATTGCCTGGAAGATTCTGCATGTCGCTTCCAGGGAGCACTCGAACCGGATCATGTACGAGCGCCACTTCTCTCTTTCTGGGTCGAAAGGCTTTGGTGGTACATATGCAGACATCGTGGTAGTCTTGCTATGTACGGAGCTCGTCAGCCTGGCTGAATCCACTGTTGTTAGCTCTTTTTCAGCTTGCTTCTCATTACCTTGATCCCACCTTCGTCGACAATGTTGAGTTGTGGGAATGAAGAGGGAGGAGCAAGGTAGTGCGTGACAACAGCTCTTTAATGCAGGGAGTGAATTCAGCAAAGGTTACAGTAACACAGCTCCCTTTATATACCTTGCCGGCCAGGGAGCTGACCAATCACAATTGACCCATTGTCTTTTAAATCTCCCGCCAAAACTATATACATAACACCAACAAAAATATTTCTGGTTTTAAGTCAGTGTGCTGCTGTATCATCTTTTCCAGCATGTATGTATTTTTGTCCAGTATTTTTTTGCTTCTACACATGTCTACCACATATGATAATAGGACCCAGGTATCTGGTGGCACTTCCAACATTTGGCTGACTTATCTTTGAACATCTTTGCCAACCTCGCCGGTGCAAAGTGCCTATAAAACATCTTATACATATTTTTTTTATATGAAGTTGACATTGTTAATTTGTAGTTCCTGTCCCACAATTTCTGCCATTTATCTAATTCTATTGTATGACCAAATTGTTTTGCCCATGCTATCATTGTTGCCTTCACTTGTTCATCTTCCAGTTTTATGCCCAATAAGTAGCTGTACAATTTCTTTATCAATCTTTCTTCTGTCCGTGTTAATATTTTATCTAGTTCTCTTAATTCTTTATAGAAACCATATAATTTAACATCTTTCTCATATCTAGAATGTATCTGTACTTGTGAATACTATGCAATATCGATATTTTGATCACTTAGTACTTGTTTAGTTTTGAGTTCTCCCTTTTCATTCAAAATATCTTTATATCTAATGAGATTTCCCATGTTAATAACATTTGGGTGAACCAGTGCTTCCATTGTTGAAAGCCAAACTAGTATCCTCAAATAATGTTGCTTTCTAATTTTGTCCCATACTAACATTAATGCATTATTTATGTAATGTCTTTGAAAGTAACCATGTATCTTATTTTTCCCATACCACAAGAAAGCATGCCAACCCAGTTGCAAGTCATGTCCTTCCAAAGTCAGTAATCTTGTATGCCTCAATACAATCCATTCTTTCATCCATGTTACTCCTGCGGCCTGGTAACACAATTCCCAATTTATTTATTTATTATTTATTTATTTGTCAGATTTATATGCCACTGTTCTCCCGTAGTACTCAGGGTGGCTGACAACAATAAAAGAAACCCAACAATAGAAAATTAAGAAAGTTAAAAGTTAAAACCAATTTAAAATCCCCCAAAACCC
>JANHZT010004636.1:96763-111240 GCA_032468215.1 Stegonotus admiraltiensis | reverse complement strand
GTCAGCTTATTGCCCCCCACAAACCGGGTCCTCATTTTACCCACCTTAGAAAGGATAGAAGGCTGAGTCGACCTTGACCCTGGTGGGACTCGAACTTGCAGTAATTGCAAGCAGATGTTAATAACAGAGTATTTAGTCTGTTGAGCCACCAGAGCTCTACAAAAAAAATGGTTTTCAAGGGCTTTAGTTGGCTTGTGTGCTATGTTGTTTCCATGAGATCACTACTTTTACTAGCTCTGATGTTACATTTTTATTACTTCTCACATTTGTTCCCTATTAGTTGCTTATGCTAGCTATTAAAGTGTAGTACATACAAGTTTTAAAAACCTTTATTTTACAGTAGCTAAGGGTGATGTAGTTAATAGAACTGCAGATGTAACAAGCAAAAGAAAGCACCATGAATTCTTTTTTTTGTTTTTATCCAAAAACTTTAAAAGGAATTAGAAGTGCTTCAGGAATTTTTCCTTTAAAGGGTCTCTGTTGATTACTTCTGCTAGATTATCTAGTTGGGCGGCAACTTACAAGACAAGTAAATATGTGTACATAGTTGCAATTCCATGACACCAACTTCCTTTAATTTAATTAGTGAAGGAAGTATTTAGATAATTAAACTTTACATCTCTTGTAGCCATCCAGATTGTACTCCTGGTATTATTCATGCCTCTGTTATTATTTCTAAAAGAAAATGAATTTCTGGATAAAGCTGACATGGTAACACCAACAAAAATACAAAGCAAAATTACATGGCATGGAGTCATCACATTATAACTGTTGCATAACCGAGGTGCCAGCAAGTCCAGAAACTACACCCAAGTATCCTAGATTACTAGATTATTCCTAAAGGCTTACATGGTAGAAAAGAGAAAGGTAAACATATAATTAATTTGTTGGTTTTTTTTAATGATAGAAGAATTGAAAAAGAGCTCCACAAAAATATTTACTGAAGCAGTTAAAACACTGGTTTTGTTACTGATCTGTACTGAATCTTTTAGGAATATTCTGTGTAAATTGTTCTTAGAACTGTGGCACCATTTAATGTTACAGTCTTCTTAACCTTATGTAAAGAATAATGCTATCAATTTTAGAAGAATAATAGCTGTAGAAATATTTTACAAATATATATTCCTAAATAACTTTTTAAGAATATTTTAAGAATATTTTTCTTTTCACCTTTTCTTAAAAAACAAAACAAATTATTTAAAGAGGTCAAGTATTTCTTTCTGATTTGCTGAAAATAAATTCCATTGATAATTGGAAGCAAAAATGTGAAAGAACAAAGGGTTTTGAAAAGAACCAATAGGATCCAATCTCAAGATAAAATGTAGAGTTCTTTATATTTCGTAGTTTGTACTGTCTAACATTTTAACATCAAAAGTGTTGTACATCAGTTTGCAATCATGTATGGCAAACAATTCTCTTTTCTCCTTTTCTTGATATAAAATACAAAAAAAGGAGTGTTGGAATTAGTAAAGACTCAAATGGATTTATCAGAAAAAATAAATCCATTTTGGTCTCTCTTACATCTGTTCTAGGCAATGTGATGTCATATTTGTATTCACTTGTACACATAGCCACACATCAAAGCAAGAACAAAATAGTATAAGAGTTTATTTATTTATTTAGCATATGGCAAATACATGGACTTGTAGTGGTTCAAATATTAATGTCTAGAGTATTTCAACCTCTCAGAAAAGTCTAGAGCAGGCCTTAAAGTGGCTGTTTTGGAAAAATGGGACTGACTTCACCACTACATAAGAGTTTGCTGAATTCACGTATATGAAAAGGTTTCAGGCAATTTCAAGTCTCAACAAACAATGGATTTTAATACATTACAAATTTAATTGTTAAAATAACTCTGATTTTTCTCATATAACTGGATGATATAACTAGACAATTATAACATATCTACACAGCTAACCCGTGCCTTCTTCCCTCTTGCCTCACCTCAATTTAAATCCTTTAATTAATGCATCTGACGTGAACTGCAGCTCATGAAAGTTTATGCTTTTGAATAACATGTTAGTTGTAAAAGTTGCTACCAGCCCTTCCAATGTTTCTGCTTCTTCTTTTAAAAAAAAATCCAATATACTGAACCAACACCAAACAGCTGGCAAAACACCACAAAACTGTACTACAGTGTCCCATTCTTTTTTCTTTTTTTTACAATTTCCCCCGAATTTGGCATCAGTTACATCATAGCAAATTAACTCAATTTTTCTGATCTCAGAAAGCTAAACAAGGTGGAGCAGGTTAGCATTTGGACAGCAGACCACTCAACACCCCAGAGATGTAGGCTACGTGGGTAATTTCATCAACCCCCAACCATTTCCACATTGTTAATTAAAATATCAAGTTGCCATGAAGTGACCAAACGCAGAGTCCTGTAGTCTGGCAGGACTTCTACTTCTATCAGAAAAAGCAGCAGTAATGCAGGAGTACTACCCTAACAATTACGCAATCGCCCTAATTAACCCAGATTAAAACAAAATACCAAATATTTATCCTTTCATTGGGTGACAACAGAGAAGGAAAATCAATCCTTCCCCTCACGAACGCGCTTACCAGAGCCAATTTCGCAAGCTAGTTTAGCGTTATGTGAACCTCATACCCGGGTTTAGCTTATCGCGTCATGAGAATTGAGTAAACACGGATATAGCGTATAGTTGACTCAGCCTTCCATCCTTTCTAAGGGGGGTAAAATGAGGACCCGGTTTGTGGGGGCAATAAGCTGACTTTGCATAAACTATACAAAAGTATGAAGGCTATTGCTTAACGCATTGGAAGCCGCCCTGAGTCTCCGGAGAAGGGCGGCATATAAATTTTGAAAAAAATTTAAAAAAAATTAAAAATCGTGGGAAACCCGCCTATTCCAGTCACCGTACTTTCTCCCCCACCCCTCCATGCGTTCCGACAGCCTATCCCAACACATCCAAAGCATGACGCAGATCTCCGCCACACCCTTCGGGTGCATCTTTCCCTCAAGCAATGGGAGAAGATTCGAACTGGCAAACGAAGGAAACACCATCTGCCAAAGCGCGCCAGCTAAAAGGTTCCGCAGCTCCCCCCACCCCCCGAAAGAAACATGGAGTCACACGTGAAGATTATACAACGGGACTGACGCCCGGCGCGGCCAATAGTAGCCATCTCAGTGGTGCGCCCGCCCATTCTTTGGAGAGTTAATCTTTTTCTTTAGCCAATCGCCGTCTGCGCAAGCTGGTTTTTCTCAGGCCGGGTCACGTTTCTGAAGGTATGACACCCGAGCTCGGCGGTGCTTGAGAGAAGGGCAGACGGAAGGCGGTCGCCGAAAGGGGGCGCTCGTAGGGGCAGGGGCAGTAGTCGAGGGGCCAGGCAGAATATCGGCTGCGTTAATCCGTTCCTCTCGGTTTAGGGAAGACTCGGAAACCGGTAGTTTTAATTTGTACAACCTGCAGTCTCCGCCGCCTGGCCGGTGGGTCGACTGACCGGCCTTTCGCTACCGCTGCCAGCGCCGATATTGGAAGTAGGTGAGGGGATGAGCAGGAAGAGAAGCGCCCGGGAGCCCGGCTCGGACCTCCCTCCCTCCGCGAAAATCTAGAGACGGGGGAGGCGTAGGGGGAGTGTGAAAGGCTGAACTCGGGGGGTGGGGGGCGAGAGTGGTGGGAGGATGCCCGGTTTGACTGGGTGGCCAGCGGAGAAGGAGCTTTATTCTCAGTACCCTGCCGCGAGTCACAGAAAATAAAGGAAAATAAAGTTAGGGTTTTGTTTAAAAACTGGTGCATGAAACAAAGCGAGGTGAGTTGTGGAACGGATGAAAGCAAGAAAAAGGTTAGGATGGTGGAGATCGGAGCACCCAGTTCTTTGATTGGAAGAGTATATGATTTTATTGTAATCTAGAGATGCCAACATCTCTATTATGCTTCTGAGATGGTGGTGGTTGTTTTGTGGGGTGTAAGGAGTGCGATATCAGATATGTGTTTAACTGCGGATATGTGCCATTGAATTTAATGGGATTTGCTAGACGTGTACAAGATTGTGTCTATCCCTTGGATTCTACTCAGGCAGCTACTGGGTTACTGACCTAATTTATGTGTGATGTTTAAATTAAATTGGCAGATGCTGTCATGTCTTAACACTGCACTGAATGCATTTGGTGTAGGTGAACTGGGCAAGTAGATTTTGGAGGACTAGCCAGGTGGTATTGGACCATTAAAGGCTAGGAGAGAAAAATTAGTAGGTCAGTAGGAGAGAGTGAGGACAGAACAGTTGTTTGGATATGTACTGCACTTACATTTTCAGTCATGAATGTCTTTTAAAACTAACTGCTACAGCTTCCCCCCTGTTTTGTTTCCTGTTAATTTTGTAGTTGTGTTGTGAAATGTTTCTTTAATGAGTGAATTGTGATTTATTATTTATTTTCCTTTGGGAACTGACTCTCCAGTTTTCCCCCCAAAGCAACCCTGCAAAGATGTCCACAGGGTCAAAACGACAAAAGCAATGTTACACTGTTGCAGTGCAGGTTCCATAAGCTTCATGTATGGGGGTGTATTGGGGGGTAGCAGTCCCGCAATACACATCTCGGCAAATCTATGAGACGGTTTGGGCAGAGAGAGGGAGAGAGAATGGGTGAGAGGGAAAGTGTGTGTATATGTGTGTATGACTGGCTTAAAACTCCCTGAGAGTTTCAATAGTTAGTATAGTCTAATAATTCCACCACACCCAAGCTAATGTAGCGGAAATTAAAATTAATTATTACAGTTCATTATGCAAGCAATTCTTGATGTTTAGTTACCATGATTATAAATTTAATATGAAATTAAGTAGTTTCATAGCATATGTTTTACAAATTTTATTCATTGAAGACCTTAGAACATAAGGTAGTTCCTATTTTTGTTTACATACCTCTCATTTTAAAGATTTTTATGCTTTCAGAGGAACCAATTATTACTGGAACATTTTTAGTGGATTGTTATATATTTTATGATGGTGCAGCATAAATGTATGACCAATAAATGAGTAAAATATTAGAGTCTTTAACCATCATTTATTTTTTCAACCAAACAGCTGGAGGTAGAATGCTTAGTTAGAAAATCGAAAAAGGACAAAAATTTAAATCACTGTATCCAGCAACATGGCATAAATCCAGTTCACCTGGCTTACAACTAGTTTTTTTTTCCTCTAAGAAAAGTCAAAGATAAGATTGCTTTTTTTGGTCTTTAGTTTGTGGTAGCACTTCTTAGAAAATCAGTAAGCCTCTCATTAGCTATAAAGAGAGTCTGGTATTTTGCAACTCACTGATAGACATTAGTGAGCAGAAAAATCCATGCACTTGTTTATTTATATACACATAAATCCATACATTATTTGTGTACTGCCCAGAGTTACCTTCAGTGAGATAGGCAGCTGGGTGAAATAAATAAATAAATATACCGATATAGGACCCTGTCACTTTATTCTTCTATATATTTGTTATAATAAATGCATATCTTATCTACACAATGATGCAGTTCATTTTAGTCTACATGATCGAGGCTTGAGGGTGGAGGTAGGGCTCTAACTTGCTAAAACATTAGCTTCAAAACCAGTATGGAGAAGCAGGTTATTGACCTGTTAAGAAATGTACATATATTTGTACATGCTAGAAGCTAACATGCTATACCGCTCACTTCTAATATTCATTAATATTAATCTAATATTAATGTTCATTAATATTAGAAGTGAGGCTCTAATGTTGAACCCTGCTCTACAGGGGGTTCCTCTTGAAGAGTATTTGGAAGCTACAACTGGTGTATAATGTGGCACAGGCAGTTCTTGCAGTCCCAAGGGTGGCCCATGTTACATCACTGTTTTGCGAGCTGCATTAGCTGCCAGTTTGCTTCTGGATGCAATTCAAGGTGTTGGTTATCACCTTCAAAGTCCTTTGTTGCATAGGTCCAGGTTATCTGAAGAACCAGCTCACCCCAATGGGATTGGCCCACCCAACCCATACCAGTAAAAAGGGCATGTTGCAGACCATATTAGTAAGGAATTTCAGCTTGTGGGGAACATCATACTCCCAGAGGTGAGATCCACACCCCCTACTTACCTTCTGTAAGTTCCTGAAAACATAGCTCTGCCAGTTGGTCTGGGGCCCCAACAGGGTGCATCATTCTGGAGGTGGCTATCAGATTAAGAAAAGATCCCAGTTCCCCATGTATTTCGTGCTACCCTCCTTGCCATGTTTTAATTGTATTTAACATTGTTATTATATAGGGATGCAGTGACTCAGTGGCTAAGACACTGAGCTTGTCAATCGAAAGGTCGGCAGTTCAGTGGTTCGAATCCCTAGTGCCGTGTAACAGGGTGAGCTCTCATTACTTGTCCCAGCTTCTGCCAACCAAGCAGTTTGAAAGCACATCAAAAATGCAAGTAGAAAAATAGGGACCAGCTTTTGTGGGAAGGTAACAGCGTTCCGTGCGCCTTTGGCATTTAGTCATGCCTGCCACATGACCACGGAGACGTCTTCGGACAGCGCTGGCCCTTCAGCTTTGAAACAGGATGAGCACCACTCGCTAGAGTCAAAAACAACTAGCATATATGTGTGAGGGGAACCTTTACCTTTACCTTTTATTGTTATTATTTGTTGTTTTATTATTTTAATGTCTATCAATGTTAATGTATGTAAGAGTTGCCAAATGGGTGGCACTTAAATAAATAAACCTGAGTTACAACAATGGTAACTCTTTCCATCCCAGACAGTTGGAAGAGCTGCTTATTTTTCTTATATTTCCAGCAAGGAAGTCATCTTTTCCTGACACTTTTCTTATTCAACAATTGCAACTACTGTATATAACTAGTAAAAAGAATAACCACTAAATTTCTTGCTATTACAGAAATAGTTGATAGGAAAGCATTAATGTATAAACTATAGAGACCATGCTATAACAATTAACTGTGGCTTGTTCTTTAATATGCTTGTGTGAATTTTAGTAAACTCATTCAAATATCTTTGCCATTGTTTAATTTCCTGTAGTGACACTCTCTCACAGAGATTCTGCAGTAAATGTGAGCAATAAAATGTGACTTTTTTCTGTGACCTACTGTAGATTCATTTGGATCACAGGTATCTAATAGTGCCAGCTGTTGAATTATTACATAATTCTTTGTTTCAGTGCTATTGTTACTTGACAAACAAGATGAATAAGAATATAGACAACAAAAACAAACTGTTTTGTTTGGGTTTTTTTTCCCTTAGGTTTCTAAAACAATGTTTGAAGTTTGAACACTGGAAAACACTGTTGTGGATATGGAATAGAAAACATTAGTATTGCACAACTGATTACCCTAAGGCCAAATATTTTTAGAACTTTGCTCTGAGAAACCTTTTGGATTCTTTGACATTTATATGGCACTTACTGGCATTAAAATTGCTTAGAATGAGCAACTATTTGAAAACAGCAAGTGATAAAATTATTATAGAAACTATGGATATTCAAATGGAGAATGAACAAAATTTGGATATTCTTCAGGAAGATATTGAGATGAATGGGGAAATGAGTAGAAATGATATCAATGAAAATTATTCCAGCAGGCATGATTCCCACAGCAATGAGGGTGAAGAAAATGATAAAGAAACAGCTATGATTATGGAATCTTTTGATTACTATAAAAGGTATTATTCTGTTCCCAAATAATTGTCCTGGTGCTGTGGATATGTGTAACAATGATTATATGTAATTTGCATTTGTATAATTTTGGATGTTCCATATCTAAATGCTCATATTGAGACAGACGCAGAATATTTATTTAAATCCTAAAGTATTGCATTTCAGCATATTAACTGAGATTGTGATGATGGGTGAATTTTATTTGTGCAGTTTTCACACCACTGCATAAGTGTCTGCTGTTTTCACAATTATAGCAGAGACAAGGATGTAGAATAGCACAATTTCTCCAGCCTCTCTCTATTCTCATCAAAACTAACTTACATTTTTAAAGTTATGTCTGACCTTAAAATAAACAAGGATTAAGAATTATATATATTAAAAATAAAATATACTTAAGCAGTCTGGAGAACAGTGTGCTTATATCACCTTGCATTGTTTTATAAATACTTCAATAAATCTTAAATATTGGGTTTTACTACAAAATTACATTAAACTTGAATTATTTTCATTTACAATGTCCAGAAGTGAACAATCTTCTAAATCTAAAGCTCGGAAGGAATTGATAAAAACTTTGCAAGATCTAAAAGGATATCTTCCTCCTCATAAAAAGATCAAAGGCAAATCAAGTGTCCTGGCTACTTTGAAATATGCACTTAGGAGCATTCAGCAAATTAAAGGTAACTATATTAACCATTTATATTCCTATTTAGGAAATAAAGCAATATCCAGAAACTACAACAGGAAGAAAGCCTATGATAAAAGAGTCTGTGAACTATAGTAATGCTTTTTTTAAATTACGATCTTGATATGATTGCTGTAACTTTGTTTTTAAAGTCAAAACCTAAACATCAGTTCATATCAGTATACACTATAGAATAAAATAAAATAATATCATGAAAGTTCATATTAACCTATTATCCCTCGCTGTCTGTCTCACACACATACATATAATACACATACATACTGACAGACTTGTCACATGAGTGTCAAACAAGCCCCAAGATTTTGAATATGTGTTTCACAGTACTGTTTAATAGAATAAGATAGGATATATATAAGATTGATATGAGTTCTATTTAAATGAATGTAACTCCAGGATAGATTTACATTAATTAGATTGATATATTACTTAGCTGTTTTTTCCAACAAGGTTGCATGAAATGCCTCCAAAATTATAATAGATCACCAACAGATGGCAGTATTGGCTTTTGAGAAGCTCTGAGATACGTTATTCTTCAGTTTCTGTTCTTTCACAGCAGTTTGCTGGAGTTGCTGTAAATTACTTAAATTTCTTGAAAAGTTGCTATTTGTGAAAAATTAAGGTCACTGCATAGTTGACAACCTGCCTCCATCGGTCTCTTCATAACTGTCAAATCATGAAAACATGAGAATACCCAAGCGAAAATGCATCTACAGACAGCTCCAATACATCCCTACCAACTCCATTTCTGTTCTTGTTCTTGAAAGTTCCTAGAATATCTCTCTGAGTACAAGAGAAATCACCCAGTCTTTCAGGATTAAGCTGTGCAAAATAAAAAAAAACTTGGTTTACTGAAATGTAGAGGTTTACAAACTGATCACATTCAGAATATCAAGATTTCATTGGAGGAGAGCTTTTATCGAATGGTGAAAGAAAAGGAATAAAGGCATGGTTAATGTAAATGAAAAGTAAAATTGTTAAAATTGCTTTATAATCCAAGTGTAAAAGCTAAAAGGAGACAATATCAAAGCACTTAGGAAAAAGCATTTTTACATTTTCAAGGTTTTTCAATATTCTCATGTGGAAGTAAATATATTCCTTCCATAGGGGATTAAGTAAATAAGTATATATGAATAAGTATATTTGAAAGCTTATACAAGAATAGGAATATAAGAATATTTGAAAGCTTATTCAAGTATCAAATTGAAATGATAAGTGATGTAAAGGCTTGCTTATGTGACAAAATGACTAGGGCCTTATGGAAATTCACTGATAATATGACCACACAAAATTTTAAAATGGACAAGGGGGTTCCCAATAACTGTTACACTAATTTTCCCATCCCATATTTCTGAAATTTTAAACTGTGTTTTCTGTCAAGGTACTAAACTAAGGATTTTACCATCAGGTTCCAAGAAGATTTTAAATGTGACAAACTCGTATCCTTTTTAAGCATCTATTTTATTTCTCTGAATGAATAAGTAAGGAAAAATGTAAAATGTGATCTGATAATTACAATTTTAAGAGGGGACAAAACTCAAAAATCATTCTAAAAAGAAATACATTTGAAAACTTATTTCTTGCCCCTTAGTATTTGGGGGTTGGGGGGTTTTTTTGTTTTTTTAAACTAACTCAAAGTTCATAATTAACAAATTAATTGGGAAGTATATTTTTATCTGAATCAGGATATTAAGCTCAGGAAAATTGTTCATTTAAAAATACAATTAAATACATATCAGCCTAAATAAAAGATTGTATACCCTTATGAAAAGAGTATTTAAAAAGCTGCTTGAATTGTACACATCGTTTTTTTTCTGTAGCCAATGAAGAATATCAGTTGAAAATGATTAATGATAGCTATCTCTCTGATCTTGATATATTATCCTGTACTGTGGAAGATGTTAAAAACATTACTGCAGAGTACACCATGAAGAATGCAGTAAGTATTCCCATCACAACAAATGTGCAAATTATCTTCTTCAACTCAAACAGGGAATCTTAGCAGTTCTTTTTAATAGTTAAAAGCATCTATAGTATTTAAATTATGTCTGTGTCTAGTACCAACATAACCCACATAAAGGAAAGCCATTGGGATTCTGGACTTAACCCAGGGAGATGCTGATTCCCACTGATAGTGAACCTAATGTTCCCTGAGTCAACCCAATGTTTGTTACTTAATCTATTAATACATTTTCATAAAATTATAGTGGGGGAGACAATCCATGTATGCTACTTCCTGGGCGGGGGGCAGGGGGGAGAGGAGGCTGAATAAAATGGTAAGTGAAATGAATAAGCCATTCAAGAATATTGGTTCCCATGATACCGTGATAATTTTATATATAATAAAAATATAAACAAATATATATATGCTTGCACATGCACATATAAAAGATAATTGCCTGAATTTGCATGAGATTTACAGATCTGTAGGTAGCCATTTTGCTGTTCTTATTCAGAGAGCTTGATTCTGGAATTGTTTGCAAACACGCTGGCCCTCTTTGATCACTGAGGCATGCCATAATTTGATTTAATTGAATAAAAGGCAATTATCTTGATTTGCCCAATATAAACACAATATATGTCCCTAAAAGGGATCTTAATTTGATTTATCTGGACTACCCAAATTTAATTCAGAATCCATATAGATCTGAAGCATACTGTTAATAGTCAGAAATAAACCATAATATATTCATTCATTCATTCTTTTACTCATTCTGTCATTACCCAAAGAATATGTTAATTTTTCCATAATCTCATTAGTTTAGTATATTTGTAGCTCACAGCATTTGTGTTTATTTTCCTTTTGCCAGCCTAAAATGTGTTTCATTGAATATATATCATGTTTTAGGATATGTTTGCTGTAGCTGTTTCTTTGGCTACTGGGAAAATTTTGTACATCTCTGATCAGGCTGCCTGTATCCTCCATTGTAAGAAAGATTTATTTAAAAATGCCAAATTTGTGGAGTTTCTGGCACCTCAGGATGTCAGTGTGTTCTATAGCTCAACTATACCATATAGATTGCCATCTTGGAGTATTTGCAATGGAGTTGGTAAGTCAGTTAAATTCTTCAATTGTGCCTACATTAATATGTTTTACCCATACTTAATTGAGAAGTTTGTATTTCTTTAAAGATCAGATAGTTATAATTGTGTTGGCTCGTGAAAAATCTAAAGCCATAATTACGTAGTTCTTTTTACAAATACTAACTCTTTTGAGATTTTCTGATTTTTTTTCTCCTTATGATGAAACCACTTTTCTGGGCAAACTGATCACTGTTTCATTGCTGTATTTTTAATGAAGTGTCACCTGTCAAAGTGTAGTAGAGAAGCAGGGTTGGGTCATGGCCATGAAATCACAGGGATATCAAGGCTATAATCTAGATCAGGAGATGAAAAATATCCCAGAAGAAGATAGTGTCAAATGAGTTCCACAGGAACAAAGAATCTATATGGTCTTATCCATAAATTAATTCTTTAGTATTTTAATTCTGGGGTCCCCAAACCCTGGGCTGCAGCCCAGTGCCACACAAGTGGAAACTGGGCTACACACAGCAGGAACTGGACTGCACAAGTGGGTGAGCAGGCAAATGCACAAAGCTCAATTTGTGCAAGCGGGCACGTGATCCTATCATTTGCACAAAACCATTCCTCTCTCCGACTGCCACTGCCGCCACCGCTGATCCGCAGAGCCGAAAACATTGGGGACTAGTTTCTTAATTAGAATGTTATGCAGTTATGCATTCTGTGGCTAGCTTTAATTTTTCAGATTAAAGCAATTCTTCACTTTATAACTCCAAATGGTTAAAAGTTGTTCTTGCATACTTCTGTCAGAGTTTATGAGGGAAACTTTTAAAAACTTAAATTATTATTTGAAAATAGTAACCAATTTCAGTTTCCCAAGTGATATACAGGTAGTCCTCAATTTACAACAGGTCATTTAATGGCTGTTCAAAATTACAACAGCATTGACAAAAGTGACTTATGACTGTTTTTCACATTCACATTCACAACCCATCCCCATGGTCACGTCAACAAAATTTGGATGCTTGGCAACTGGTTCATATTTATGACAGTTGCAGTGTCCTGAGGTCATGTTGTCACCTTTTGAGAACTTCTGACAAGCAAAGTCAATGGGGGAGCCAGATTCACTTTACAACTACTTAACAACTATGGTGATTCACTTAACAACTGTGGCAAAAAGGTCATAAAATGGGGCAAAATTCACTTAAATGTTTCATGTAGCAACAAAACATTTGGGCTCCATTGTGGTCACAAGTGAGGGACTCCTGTAATAAATTTAAAACTGATAATGATAAAACTATTTTATCTTGCAAAAGTTTCTTCATTGAGAAAAGTTTTCACAATATTGGGAATGCTACATGGAAACATTTTCCTGCTTTCCTTTGGTTAAATGTCAATATATCAATTGTAATGTAAAACTGAAAATACTTTTCTTGTAGTATTTATTCTTTATTTTTGCCATGCATATGCCAGCCTAGAGAGTCTTTGTCAAACTTTATCTAACAGTGAAATGCCGTATAGATAGAGTCCATTTTGACAGATAAAAAATAATTACGTCATTGGTAGGTTTTAAAGTTTATTGTAACAGCCAAACATTTGCAAGTAATCTCTGTAATTGCTGTTAATCTGAAAAGGGATACATGCTTATTATAATTTCATTTTCAAATGTATTTGATTCTTTAGTAACTGAATTTATTTTATACTTCTTCTGTCTTGCACTGCCAAGGCCATCACCTTTGTGGAATACAGATCTCTATTCCCTTGGGTCTAATTCATAGGTGGGAGACAGACCATAGACATGCATACAAGGGCTGTACAAATGATTTGGAGAGTTGAGGCTTCCAGTCTAATTTGCAATGTGAAATGGCAGGTGATACTGTGAAGGCTTGGCATAATCATTTCAATGATCTCTTCACATTGTCTAAGGAATGTGTGTGCTACCTTGCTATCAAAGCACAGCATGTTTGGATGGGAGCATTTGGGTTCTTCCTGATGAATAGCTCCAAAAGCTTTGCCACAGGTATAAAAATGTTTTCCATTCTGGTTGGTGCAAGCTTCTCCCAACCCTCACTTAGAATTGTTCCACCAGCAATTCAGCATTGACATTCTGTTTTACCAGAATTACTAAATAGCTTCCTAATACCAAGGGAACACAGAGTTTTGTAGCTTATCAAATGTTTTAAATATTTTTATAGAATCTGCTACCCAAGAGTTCATGAAGGAAAAATCTTTCTTCTGCCGCTTCAGGTAATACAAACTATAATAATCAATAGTCAATATTTTGTGGGGACTTAGACTCAGGCACACCTTGTATTTTCTCATAGAAAAGTTGCTACTTTTTCCTGCGGCAATCCTTGCCTTTGATCTTCATGATTACTATTCAGAAGACATAAATGAAACATTCTAGTAAAAAAAAATATGAAATTTCCTCTTTTGAATGGAAAAAGTGATACATTCATTTCTGAAAATCCCCAAATCTATGCCATATTTAATAATCTATAACAATATAATAACTGAACTATGTTTTTTCAAATTTTTAGTGCAAGAAAAGTGAATATAAATGAGACTTGCTACCATCCATTTCGTATGACCCCATACCTTATTAAAATACAAGATATAGAAGATCAACTTTGTTGCATGTTGCTTGCAGAAAAGGTACACTCTGGTTATGAAGGTAATAATACTGTATTTTTTTTTCTTTTCAAAGCAAAAAAGACATTATTTTACAAAAACTGCTTATCTTTTGAGGAAGCTACCATTGATAACATAGAGAGGTTCCCATGTGAAAAGCCACTGTATTTTGTAGAGAAAGTGACTTGGAAGATAATTAGATTAAAGTAACCTATGTTCCTAATCAAGTTTACTTGGAAGTGAAATTATTAGTATTATTATTATAGTAAGATAATGTCTCCTATTTTTCATATTCCTCCTGTTACAGTATATGTGTATCTTTTGGAAAATAGAGCTAATTGGTTTCAACTGGATATATTTATTTATTTTATTTATTTATTTATTTGTTTATATTTATATACCGCCCTTCTCCCCGAGGGGACTCATGGCGGTGAACAGGCACAAGTAAAACAGTAATACAAAAATTAGAAACACATTAAAACAAATTAAATTCTTTTGGCCCA
>JANHZT010004636.1:55955-87872 GCA_032468215.1 Stegonotus admiraltiensis | reverse complement strand
ACCTTAGAAAGGATGGAAGGCTGAGTCAACCTTGAGCCTGGTGGGACTCGAACTTGCAGTAATTGCAAGCAGCTGATATTAATAACAGACTTACTTAGTTTGTTGAGCCACCAGAGCTCTTATAATAATAATCTAATAAATAATCTAAATGTTGAAATTAAGAGAAAAATAATTAATGTTCTTGTGCTCATTCAGAAACATTTCTTTAAAAAGTATTGCAGGGAATATTTGCCTTCATTATAGATAAAGTACTTAGAAATTTAACTGAAAAACAGTATTAATATTTTATTCCTTTTCCCCAGTCTAAATCTGTAGAAGCCAGGAGGAATGACAATTCAGTGCTTTAGTCTTGATGACAATGATGGAAACTTTTATCAGTGAAAACATATTTACAAGCTCATGAAATGAAAAAGTGAAACACACATAATTTTAAAAATTTCTAGGAAGCTGAAAAACTGCACTATATAAACCTTTCTGACTCTTTATCATATTTTTGTTTCAGTCTAGTAGATCTGGATAGTTTCACCTGTCGTCATGTTTTATTCGTGTGAAAAATTTGCATTTATTCTTTTCTCTTTGTGTATATGGTGTGTTTATGTTGTTGCTGAAAAGAAAGGGGACAGTCAAAAACTTACATAGGTCCTGCAGTGTTGGAAACATCTGACATATCCAATGCTTCAGCTCTTATGGATGCTCATTTAACTTCTTTGACTTTTCCTGGACAACCTGAAAGTGTAATATCTTTTGTCAGTCAATGCAGCTACAGCAGCACCATAGTTCATGTTGGAGATAAAAAAACACAGCCTGAATTAGGTATAGTATCACTTTCATTATGAGGCAGAATATGACTCTATTTCTCTAGAATAAATGTAGGAAGTTTATTTAGATATTTAATTGTAAAAATTATGTGCTCTCTTTCCTATATAAACTTCGGCAGACTACTATAGACATTTATATTTAACATGTTTACAACTTTTTAATAACATTAAAAAATTCCTATATGTCTGTCTTCAAATTTATTTTTAGAAATTATAGAAGACAATCTATCTGGGATAAAATCCACAGAGAATCAAACTATTGTTCTACAGTCTAACAGTTCACAAGAGAAAAAGAGAAAAGCTATATTTAAGAAATTGGGCCTTACAAAGAATAGCCTTGCAATACATACTCAAAAAGAAGAGTGGAGTTTTATGAATAAGTGTAAAGAAATAAAAAGGTTTCATATTTTTAAGTGTGCTTGCAATTGCTACTTTCAAAAAAGACCCAAAGGATGCCCAGGAGAACATGGTATGTTTTTTTAAATAATTATTGTTATTTGTTTAAGACTGTATGTATATAATTCAGTAAAAATGTAGATATGTGCTGTATTATATGCATCTTCCAAAGGTCAGCACTGTATCTCAGATCTATGAACCAGCATGTTAGCTAGGGAATTGAAGTCCACACATCAAAGTTGCCAAATCTGAAAAACAGTTAGCCAAACGAATGAGAGATTAAGTTATCATTTTCAAAGATATGTAACTTTCCACTTCCTCCAAATCTACAAGTAGTGTGATTTCTCACTTTGTATGCAAAATAAGGAGTATGCTTTCTTCTATATTTATTGTATTTATGCAGATTGCAGATTTAGAATAGCTTCTGGAAATGGAAGAATTAAAAATGTGTTATAACAAGGCATTTAAATAGAACCAAATTTATTAAAGCTTAAAATATTTCAGGACCTGGAAAGAAAAAAAAACTACTGAATTTTTCACTTCTGCAGCTAATAGAGAGTCTTCAAGTCAAAAGGTGTGTCTTCTAAGACAGGGGTCCCCAACCCCTGGGCCATGGACTAGCACGTGCACCAGAAACTGGGCCACACAAACGAGCAAAGCCCCATCTGCACATATGCAGGATCAGGCAACGTGTGAAACCACGCTTCCCTGGTCCGCAGAAAAAGCTCTCTCCATGGAACTGTTCCATGGCACTGAAAAGGTTGGGGGCTGCTGTTCTAGGAAGAGACAATTTGGTGTGGTCTAAAAATCAGAAGATTGTGAGTTCCAGTCCCACTTTAGGCATAATAAAACAGGCTAGGTGTATCACTCTGTCTCAGCCCCACTCACCTCATAAGGTTCTTGTGGGAAAAATAGTAGAAGGAAGGAGTATTGGTATGTTTGTTCCTTTGAGTTGTATATGAAAAGACTGGCTGGATAGAAATAATTTTAAAAAATAATAGAGTCAAAACAGATGTTCAGACACAATTAAATGCCTTCTCTTTCTAGATATGTGTGGATTACACCATGGTTCTGGAATAGCTTTATCTTTGAAGAAAATTGGGAGAATCAAAAAATCTAAACAAAAAC
This sequence comes from Stegonotus admiraltiensis, assembly GCA_032468215.1. Lineage (NCBI taxonomy): Eukaryota > Metazoa > Chordata > Lepidosauria > Squamata > Colubridae > Stegonotus > Stegonotus admiraltiensis. The sequence goes on along the minus strand of JANHZT010004636.1, from coordinate 85,530 downwards.
GACACAAGCAACATGATTCTTCAGACAATAAAACATCTGGTACCAAACCCTTGCGTAAATTTCTTCTGCTTAGCCAAAATCCATCAAATAACTCACAAGCAAGTTATCCAACTGTGCCAGTTTCAACAGTTATGCCCACCATTTTTCCATCTGCAGGAATCATACCAGTGGGTCCTGAAGTTTCCCCATCTTATTTTAATGAAACACAGGATTTCAAAAAACATTGTCCTCTGCCATTAACTGAGTTTGTTCCACCTTTAATGACTCCAGTAGTAGCACTTGTTCTCCCTAACCCTGTATGTCCTCAGTCAAACAGTAGTAGTCCTCAGACATCTTGTCTTGAGCCATCTGGTTTTTCTGTTCAGCCTTCTTTCTCTTCAGAAACTTTGCTTACAACGCTTCCTTCATTTGCTGCCTCAAACAAATTCCCTCCTGAGGTAGATTTTTCAGCACAACCATTTTGTTATAATTCTTTAGCAAATAGTGAAAAGAACCCTGTTGTAGAATGCCAAAATAAACTGTCCCGTTCCTGTACACCAGAGTCCTTGGGTCTACAAGATCAGTCCTCATCAACGTTGTTCCAGTCACGGTGCAGTTCTCCTTTACAGTTGAATCTTCTGCAATTAGAAGAAATGCCAAAAATATTAACAAGTGGAAGTGCTGCTATAGAGGGAAATAATGGGACTTTAACTGATGGAGAGATTACGAATAAACAATTAAGCAGCAATGATAAAAGAAAAGCATCATGTACCGTAAGCATTACTCATATTTACCTATTTATTATGCATGTAAAAAATTCTTTAAAAATTGTCATTACATTTATTTAATACAGGTATTCCTTGACTTACAACCACAATTGAGCCCAAAATTTCTGTTGCTAAGCAACACAAGTGAATTTTGCTTCATTTTATGGCATTTCTTGCCACAGTTGTTAAGTCAATTGCTGCAGTTGTTAAGTTTAGTAACATAGTTGTTAAGTGAATCTGGTTTCCCCATTTACTTTGCTTGTCAGAAGGTCACAAAAGGTGTTTACATGACCCAAGACCCTTCATAAATACATGCCAGTTGCCAAGCATCCAAATTTTTATCATGACTATGGGGATGCTGCAACAGTCATAAGTTTGAAAAATGGATATAAGCCATTTTTTTCAGCGTTTTTGTAACTTTGAAAGATCACTAAACAAATTATTGTAAGGCAAGTACTACCTGTAGTGCATAGTATCTACAGTTTCATGTTTTCTTTAAGAACTAATTGCTTTAAAGGTACATAATCAAAGCACAAACTCTGGTGTAAAAGCTACTGTATTGCATTATTTTTTGTTAAAATTGGGAATCTTCATACTAGAAAACATGAACAGTTTTCAGTATGTTTACACAATAAAGCTAACTATTCTTATTTGTCTGTTGAGCCTATATTGCAGGCAATTACATATTTCAAGGGACTTTATAGATCATGTAGCCCAAGTCTCTGCTTATTGTAGAAAATTTAGAGCAATAGCACAGATTGTCCTCAGAGGTGCTTTTCAAAAGGCAACTGGACTTCCTTGGGTTTTTTTCCCCTAGAAAACGTTTTGCTTCTTATCCAAGAAACTTCTTCAATCTAAGAATTTCCATAGACAATAGCACAGGTTGTTGCATGGTCTCTCTTAAAGACTTCCAGCAAAAGACAGCCCATTACTCCTGTACAAAGTATGGAATGTACATTATTATGATTTAGATTAAATTCCTAACTAAACTTTCCTTTTTGTCCACAGCTGTAATAGTTGTATTTTTTTTAAAAGCAAAATATCTCTCTTCCACTAATATAATTGCTATGTGAACCTTATATAATGAGCATAATCCCAATCCATTTATTGAAAACTAAAATTTCTTCCTTAATTATTTAAAGGGATATTGTTTTATTTTTGTTTGTTAAGGTTAACACACCTGTGGAAGTTCAGAATAGTGATGACTTTTCTTTATCTATTGACCTACTTGATTTATTTCAAGAAGACACAAATTCAATCACTGGATCTGTTTCATCAGGAAGTTTTGCTTTAGCAGCTGCTGAGTCTTCAGATTCTGGATCACATGAATGTGATATGTCAATCTGTGGAGCAGGTAATGTGGCATGTGCCGGTATTCTGGAAGCAGTTAAATGGGGGGGGGGGGATCAGGTTTTATGAATGAAAGTGTTGTTTTTCCCTTCTGTAGGATGTAGTGAGACAAGTCATATTAGCAAGTATATTGGAAGTATTAATTCCTCAGAAAATAATCCTAAAACAAAATGTTCACAAATGGAAGAAGACTTACAGTACGTTAAAAGTGTCCTCCAGGATCCTCTTTGGCTCTTGATGGCAAATGCAGATGATACTGTTATGATGACTTACCAGATTCCATCACGGTAATTTAGTTTTAATTTTGATTGAAATTGCATAATATCTAAACTAAGTAATAACATTTCTGATTTCTATAAACCATTGTATAAGCCAACAATAACTTACTTAACTGCATTTTTTCTTTGTGCCATCTAAACAGAAGCAATTGTTTCAGCCTATCACTATCCTAAAAAAATAAATAATTTGCATTAGCAGTAATTGGGTATATATATTAGAAAGTTTGATGTGAAATCTTATCTACCACGCAACAGGAGTCATTCAGAGATCAAGAAAATAGAGAAATTCTTAACAATTGATTATATCCTGTTTTGTGCACAGTTCCTATTTTGCCATCATTACATCAGCAGAATATAGAATTCCTTTCTCTCCCAAATAGTGAACATTCACATGAATCTTGATAATAGGTAATATAAGACTCAATTTTGAATGTATACATCAAATAGTAAAATGTAAAGTCCAAAATTAAATTGTTTCTGTAATATTTTGCCTGTGATTGTTTTTAACATTTATACATTTTGCCTATTTCAAGGCTAAAATGAAACTCTTTATACTATATTTGCTTATGTTAGAAAATTGGAAACTGTTTTGAGAGATGACAAATTGAAACTGAAACAAATGCAGATGTTTCAGCCAATATTTACGGAGGACCAAAAAAGGGAGTTACTTGAAGTTCATCCATGGATTCATAAAGGTGAACTCCCTCAGGCTCTTGCAAATTCGGTACGTTTTAGAGATTTTTTTTAATTTTAAGTATAAAAATTATTTTATTTGTGGCTGGTATAATAATAAAGATATGTAGGTCACACTCGTATCGAAACAATTGAGTATACCACATTTACTTCTCTGTAAATCTGTAAGACCACCCTTCTAACCAATGAAATTCTTGGCATGGAACATACTATAAAAAAACATCAGTAATAGTAAAAAAAAAAGCCAGGTTGAAGCCCTCTCATTAAAAACAAAACACTTATACTGTTGGCATACATCTATGATAGTTCCCAAATTATCAACATGGCCCCAATGCCTGAGGGAAGAGCCAGTTCTTCACAGCCTTCCAAAAATCTTGTAAGGCTGGGATTATCTATAACTCTGGGGAATGCTGTTCCATGGGGCATGTGCTATAACAGAGAAAGCCCACTTCCTAGGATTCAGTAGGTGACTCCCCCTTCTGAGGAGACCTGCTATTTGCCCTCTTTGTCCGATCATGTTGGACAGCCATAAACCCTTGGGGGGAAGTGATGTAATCTGACCAAATACCATGCAGATGACCAGCTCCTTGAACTGTACATTGAACTGTTGGGAAGCAATACAGCTCCCATCACAATAGTATTATGTGGCCATACCATGGTGCACCTAAAACTGATTCTGCTGCCACATTCTTGATTAGCTAAAGTTTCAAATGTCCTTCAAGGGTACCTGTGCATAGATTATGTTGCAACCGTCCAATCAGAAGGAGACTAACAGTAGAATTTTTTTTTTGATTTTATTTATATGCCGCCCTTCTCCGGAGTCTCAGGGCGGCTTACAATGCGTTAAGCAATATTTTAATTTTCAATTTAATCTCAATGTGTTTAATTCAGGTTACTCCAGCCTATTGTTTTAATGCACACTCTCTTATGGGCACGATCAAATATTTCTAAGAAAAAATATTAAAGTGAAGATTCCAGTTGATTAAAAGTTATGATTCACTTTTTGTTTTAAAGCTTTGTGTTAATTGTGAAGAAAATAGCTGATCTTACATACAAAATGAAGGAGAAATGGATGAAATGGAGCTTAATGAATGAGATGATGAGAATAGTTCATCGATCCTGAACCAATTCAACAGTGAAAAAGTGTAATCCATGAAAATAATTTTGAAACCATCTGCTTTCAGCTAAGGCAAATGCATCACTCAATCTTAAAGATTATGTTTGTTTCTTGTGAAATGAATTTCATATAACAAATGGATTTTTTGTTCTAAAAAAGGTCATTTGTTAATAATCTCTTTTTATGGGGGCATGTCTTTCTATTACTATGAGCAATTTCTGAAAATGATTGTTTGCTTTAATAACATCTTTTCAATTTTAAATGTTTACATTTAAAGTTATAGTTTATTAAAATTATAGAAAAGACTACTAAAACCTCACTGGATTCCATAAAAAATATAAAAATACTATGCCATCCTAACATTTCTTTCCTGACTCTATTTTTTTTCTGTAATATGGACTATATATTTTCTACTTTAGAAATATCTTAAATGATTTTGAAATTAATAGTTAATAATCAAATATTTTACAAGTATTTCAGTTATAAAATAAATCCTCTGTTAACCATTAAATACATTTTGATTTACTGCTATATTTTAAATGCAATAACAGTATCTTATTCTTTCTGTAATCTCTACATCTGAAGGAGAATTTTTTTTCAGGTGAGAAAATAATACATCTTTATAATAATATGATTTTTACTGTTGTATTTTGTATTCGGTAAATATTATAATTTGTTCCATTGTCCAGGTCTTAGAATTCATTTGTCACTCTTGTTTTAGAAACATACTTCTCCATATAACTGTAAAAATATGCTAATGCCTCGGAATGAATTTTTATGTTCTTTCTTTTAAGTCACAGGTCACTTTTAAAATCATAGTTGTACTGAAATAATTGCCCAGCATTTATTATCTAATCTTAACATTGACAATAATTTCTATAGTGTGATAACAGAATATATATTTATTGTAAAGGAACCTCACACAGTAAATCCGATTACATTAATAATTGTTAATTGCCTTGTTTTGCTTTGTGTGATACCCTTGAGTAGTTTTAACCAACTGTATCACATTCAGTATACTCTTTCTCCTGATTCTTTAGTCACAGAATGAACAGCAGTAGTATCTTTTTTTTGTAGTGTGAAAATGTTAAATTACTGCCTTGTCTAACTCTATTGCTATGTTTAGTCCATCTAATTTTGAATCTTCTGTTTCAAAAGTTCAATCCAAAGATTCTGCAATAGAGTGTTGTCCCAATATTATTTCTGAATAACATAGATTATTTCCAGAGTCAATTAACTACTCATTCAAAAAAAATCTGACTGTTCACTTGTTAACTTCTCTTCACCCAGGCTTCCAAGATCTTTCCCACATACCTTTACACTTTTCTTAAAACATTTTCATTAGTTTATAATGTAGCATACAAAGAAAATACAAAAGTAAATACCAGTAGTAGGGAAAATAGGGAAGGGAAAAGTGAGGGAAAGAAAAGGGAAAAAAGAAAAAAAAGCATTGACTTCTGATTCCCTTTGGTGCAGTAGAATAAGGCATTAACATCAAACTTCCACTTTTTACTTTTACATAATAGTATAAACTAGCCGGTTCTACAGTATAACAACAAATCTAATCAGTAAAACCCAAAGTCAAAGTTTCATTTTTTCCCACATCAAGCGCAAAGTCCAGAAACAGTTTCCAAGTAAAAATAAAAGTATTGTTTTTCTTTGATCAACAGAGTCAATTTAGCCATCTCCATTAATTTTTGAAGCAATTCATCCATTGTGGGGATCGAGGTGACCTTCCATTTTTGTGCATAAAGTAGTGTTGCTGCCACATACCATTACACTTTAAAGGTGACAACCAGCACCATTAACTGTCTCCAGAAGCACAGTCGCAAGTAATGTAGTGGTGTTGCATGCATCAAGTAGCCATACTTAACTGTTCTGTCATATTCTGAAACTTCCAAATGTTCTTCAAGAGCAACCTCATGTAGAGTGCATTGCCAGGTGAGATGTAGTCCAGATGCGATGTCACAGGGGCATGAATGATAGGAAGTATCATTGGTCCAGGGACAGGTGCAGAACCTGAAAGGTGCATAGCTCCTGCTCAAAAGTCGCCTTTCTCTTTGAGCAGGAGCTGTGAATCCGGGAGAACCCCCAGATTGCACACTGGGTCTGCCTAGAATGAAGGCAGTGTCACTTCATTCCAAACCAAAAATGTAAGAACCCTGGCACCACAAGGCTGAAAAACTCAAAGCTATACAGACTTTCTTGGGTAGAGAGTATTGTGCCTCATCCAGGCCCCATAGTCCCCAGGAACATGGACAGGACATTCATAGCATCACTTATGTGATTCAGGGGTGAAATATAAAGGCGAATAACACCAACCTACTAGTGATACCTTATGCCCAACTATTGGATTGTGTCAACCAGCAACTTCATGTAAATGTTAAGCATGAAGAATGAAAGAACTAAACCCTGTGGTATCCCACAAAGTAGATGCCATGTGCTGGCTCTCTCTTCCCATCAACATGGACTGAAATCAGCCTGGAGAAAGGAGAAGGAGATACAACACAGTATCAATGGTATTGCAAGCTGTTGAAAGGCCAAGAAGGAACAAAGGAAGGATACCATCTACTCCACTGAAAGTTATCCAAGAATGGAATTAATGCTATGTTGGTCCCATATCAGGTCTGAGCCCTGACTGAAAGGGGTCCAGTTTGTATCTCAAGAATAAATGGGATGTTGTCTTCCAAAACTACTCATTCAGCAAAAAACAATTGACTGCTGATTTGGGACAGGAAAATGGATACATTAAGTCATTCTAAAAGCCTGATAAATCTCTTATTTTTTAAACCATACCTCAATGCCAAAGCGTAAGAAAAACTCCAACCTTATTATTACATGATGTCACATTGTCACTGCTATGCCTCTTTCAACTTTTGATTAGAAAATGTATTTATGTAAAAAATTGAAAAATATTGTACAGTTCTCTGCACCTTTGTTTTCTCACTTCCAGCTCTTCAGAGCCATAATTATACATAAATGTTTTGGGTAGCATCTCGTGTTTTTAGTGTTTTGCTGACAGTAACATATTGAGGAAATATAATGTTCATGGCATCAATGCAACTCAAGCCTCAACCCGAATCACTCAGAAATGTGGGATTACAATTAGTTCTCACAGCTTCTTAAAAGCGTTTGGACCAATACTGGTGGAAGCAGTCAGTCCTGAAGGTATCTAGGTGCCAAACCAAAAATAATTTTAAAAGTCAATAGTACATTAAATTGTACCCAGAAGCTATTCAAGAATCAGTGCCGAGGCCACAAAATGGATGTCATATACTCCCAGTAAAAAGCATCAGTAAGCACATGGGCTTCTGAGTAGTTGTTTAGGGCAGCCACATCTAAATGACATTGAAGTAGTTAAGGCAAATCGTTATGAAGGCATGTCCTCTTGCATCAGGTATGGTTGCAATTAGCATACCAGCCTTAGCTGGGCAAAAACAGGCTCTAGCCTTAATCTGCTAATCAAGCAGAAGCCATGAATCCTGAAGCACCCTAAATTGTAGATATACTCCTTCACAGGTTGTGTCCACCTGTCAAGGACCTATCTTGGCAGCAACAGAGAACACCAATGGATAAACAATAGGAACACCATCTTACTATAATTTCGTTTCGTTTCGTTTCGTTTTGCATTACAGCCTCCAGGCATCATCAATAGCATCACCTTTATAACCTAGGAACTGTACAACTGAGTACCATGGGTGTAATGATATCATACCCCAAACCGCACGATGATCTCAGCCAACAGCCTTATATAAATGTTAAAAAGCAAGGACAACTGAACTTCATGGAAGGACTGCCATGAAATTACTTGCGTTAGCGTGGCAGAATAACTTTATTATTTCAGAATATCAATAACAGAGTTGGAAGAGACCTTGGAGGTCTTCTAGTCCAACCTCCTACTCAAGCAGGAGACCCTATACCATTCCAGACAAGTGACTGTCCAGTCTCTTCTTAAAAGCCTCCAGTGACAGAGCACCCACAACTTCTGAAACCAAGCTGTTCCACTGGTTAATTGTTCTTACTGTTAGGTAATTTTTCTTTAGTTCTAGGTTGCTTCTCTTCTTGATTAGTTGTTTCGATCCATTGTTTCTTGTCTTGCCTTCTGGTCCTTTGGAAAATAGGTTGACCCACTCTTCTTTGTGGCAGCCTCTCAAATATTGGAACACTGCTATCATGTCAGCCCTAGTCCTATGTTTAACTAGACAAGACATACCCAATTCCTGCAACTGTTCTTGAACTGTTTTAGCTTCCAGCCCCCTAATCATCTTTGTTGCTCTTTTCTGCATTCTTTTCAGAATCTCAACATGTTTTCATAATTTGATGACCAAACTGGATGCAGTATTCTAAGTGTGGTCTTACTACGGCTTTATAAAGCATTACTAATACTTAACATGATCTTGGTTCTATACTTCTGTTAATGCAATCTAGAATTGCATTGGGTTTTTTGACTGCTGCCACACACTGCTGTTTCATATCTAAGTGATTGTCCACTAGGACTCCAAGAGCCATCTCACAGTTATTGCTATTGAGCCAGATTTCATTTAATCTGTATCTGTACACTTGGTTTTTCTTGTCTAAATGTAAAACCTTACTCTATACTGAATATCATTTTGTTAGATATTTAATGTTTTGTTAGATATTCAGTGCTTTGATTTCTTTTATTTATTTCTTTTATTTAATTGTATTTATATACCGCCCTTCTCCCGAAGGACTCAGGGCGGTGTACAGCCATAGTAAAACACATAAATAGAAAAGTTAAAAATATTTTTAAAACGAATTAAATATTATGGCCCACAATTAAAACCTTTATTAAAAAAACCCTAAATTTAAAACCAATTTAAAACCAATTAAAAATCAGGGCAGCCCTGCTTGTTGGAATAAAAAGGTCTTAAGGGCCCGGCAGAAGGTGCGCAGGTCCGGGATCCTTCTGACCTCCAGGGGCAGCTCATTCCAGAGGACAGATGCCCCCAGAGAGAAGGCCCTCCCCCTGGGGGTCACCAGTCGACACTGTCTGACCGACAGCACCTTAAGGAGCCCCTCTCTGTGGGAGTGTACTGGCCGGTGGGAGGCTATTGGTAGCAGAAGGCGGTCCCATAAGTACCCAGGTCCTAAGCCATGGAGCGCTTTAAAGGTGGTAACCAATACTTTGACGAGCACCCGAAAGACATATAATTTACTTTTAGGCACATGATTATTTGGTGTGGTAACCAAATTATTAAAGTCTGTTACCAGTTGCAAATCACGAAGAGAATAATATATAGTACCTGATATGATCAAAACTTTGAAAAATTGTCTCTCAAATATTTCCATCCTCTAGGTGTCACTCTTTATATATATATATGAATATATTTAAATTCACAGAGCTTTTACAATGTTGGAATTCAACTTTGATTTAAAATGTTGCATTTGTCATACTGCAGTCAGCTGAAGTCAGCTACAGAAACACATAAATACTGTATTAGGCTCTTCTACTAAAAACAAAATTCCATTGAAAAGTAAAACCAACTGAGCAACTAAACAGCAAGTCTGTTAGATATGCCCCTCTTCCAGTAAACATTACTGAATATGCACATTTCTACACAGATGTAATTACTAATTCTACTCCATGGATATCAGAACAAACTGATAGAGGAAAAGCTAATAACAGTTTTAATAACCTATTTTGAATGATTTCTATCGACATATTACTAAAATTCTTTTGTCTGTAACCTTTCACTGCACTAACTTTAATCATGCATCATAGGGCAAAACTTTTGAATCAAGCTACCTCAAATGGGCTAACTTACAGAAGATGTCCAAAATCCAGAACCTATGACTCTCATAGAATTGAAATTTGGCAAATTTTATAAAATATTTTATGACATCAAAATTACCATAAAGCATTTTGTGACATAATACAAAATGTCATTTTGTATTATTTATTCAAAGACAGAAACATCTTTGAAGATTTCTCTGAATTTTTAACAACTTTTCAAATTCTGATATTGTTGAAGGCATTGAGGAATCTGTAAGGAAATATCTCTGAAACAATGACCCAAGGGGTCACTCTAAATTTCACTACCTCTAAAGGAAATAAAAATTGATGACCCAACGCTTCTACCTTTGGAATAAATAAGCATCCCTACTTCTATATTTACAACAATTTTTGTCTATATGTTCTATAGAATATATCTCATACTCATATGTGTTTTAATTATTTCTCTGTCTAACTACCATAAGGGTATACAGATGTCCTTTTTTTTTCTTGAAACATCACTTTTTAAAATCATTACATTTCATATTTTATTTTTGAAGTATTCACAAAAATTATGAAAGACATTACAGACCTACAGTAGTTGAAGACAATGCAATGGCATTAGCATATAATAAACACGAAAGCATGAAATTATTTTCAGGTGAAAAGGCTTATATCTAATACATAGTCTATGATACCATATCAGTTATAAATAAGTTAAAAGGCTATGGTATATTTGATTTGTGGCTTGAGGTTTAGAGAGAACCTAGTGATCTAATTGTGATATCTACAAAGAAGCCTGTTTCTCAATATAGATTTCCCCTAGTCCTGTCCTATATACAGTATAAAACAGTGTTTCTCAACCCTGGCAACTTGAAGAGATGTGGACTTCAACTTCCAGAGTTCCGCACCAAGCAAGGCTGGCTGGGGAATTCTGGGAGTTGAAGTCCACCCCTTTGCCAGGGTTGAGAAATACTGGACTATAAAACATGTATTTAAGATCAATGACAGCCATGTAAATTGCATTCCCAAAACATATTACAATATTGTGGTTTTCTAAAATCTAAGTTGAAATAAATTAGGCATTCTTTAATCAAATTTCCTAATGATGATTGGTCATAATCTAAATTATTTTAGCTATGGTTCAGTGTGTTGTCAAAATTCACTCCAATAAAAGAAGACAAGTTTTTTATGAATTCTTTTTTACTCTTTCTGGACATGCAAAAGCCTCTTTGGGCACACAAAATTGCTAAGGGAAAACAAACATCCATAAGTAATGTATCCATAATTATGTATCCATAATTAAGTCACAATTATCTTTTTTCTATTGGTTGCAAAAGCCAGTCTTTTTCTTTACCAATCAAGAAGTGTAAGGTTGCTGGATATCTGGTTTTAGTAGAACCTGATAATTTGATCATCTGGAACATAATCAGGCTAGTTCCATATTTACAAACTTTTCCGTAGTGAGATCCTTTATTTCTGAGCCAAAGGTAAAGAAAAAAATAATCTATAAATAATAATACTAGTACATTTGACTGGTTATATCCATTTATAAACCATCCTTACCCAATGTAAAGAAGCATGCAGATCAGATGTAACTTTTTGGAAGCATCTACCCTTCTTTTTTGAGCTATGATACAGAACTGGTTTGCCTTCAGCAAATGATGTACTGCATCCACATCTCATAAACATACCATTGTCTGAAGGGTGAAATCCAAAATTTTTCCCTACCGGTTCTGTGGGCATGGCTTGGTGGGCGTGGCAGGGGGAGAATACTGCAAAATCTCCATTCCCACCCCACTCCAGGAGAAGGAAAAGGAGAGATTGTGAAAAGGAGAGATTGCCCTTTTAGAATTCATTGGTATTTGGACTTCTGCAAATTCCTTCTGTATTTCCTAGTGTTCCATAGCTCTTTTTCCCATGTTTTGACTCCAATTCTAATGATACTTTATACTTGAGCAGTATAAAATGATGAAATAATGTGGCTGACATATCAAGGCAATAAGTTATTAAATGCTTCAATAACTTTTTATTTTTAAAGAATGGACTTGAAGTATGCCTTAAAATGTTTTTCTTTCAACTGTGAGTTGCATTTGCTCACCTAGCTGATATTTAAGCAGCAGTAACTGTGGTGGGTGTTGAGCAGAGAGTTGTAAATGATATGTGAATATTGAGCAGATGGTTTTGGTTGGCACCATCCAGATTTTCCATTCTGAAACTGCCTGCAGGAAGATGACCACAAAATTAATTGCTGCTACTTGTGGTGATTTTTAAAAGTGACACTGGGGGAGGAGATTCACAATGGTCTGCATTTATATATCTAGGAAGAACTATGGAAAATGGGGGAGGGGAAATAAAGTCTTAGATACATACCATGAGGATAAAATGATGCTATAGAATTTCTATTCATTTCAGTAGGGTTCAAGTAGACCAACCCAATGGACTATATTTCTATCCTGATTTTTTTTTGTCCAAATTAAAAAAGGCAATGGGGGGGGGGATAAAAAAATTACATTAATAAACACTTTTGTTTATGTGGAAGTCACTCTTTCAATTATTTCTTTTCTGGCAGAACTGCTGCTGAAATGGAGACTTAAAGCTTGATTTCGTTTGTTTCTAAACACATTATGCTGTAACATGGCAAAATAGTGAAAAGGCATAGCATAAAGAACATGCTGAGACTTTCCCCAAAGCAGCAGCTGGAGCCACGTATGCTGCAGTTGCTTTCTGAGACAGTTTTGTTCCATCTCTATTATCTCTCTGCACTGCTTGCTGGTTTTGTGCAGTGAAGGCCATATGTTCCATCTGCTCTACCCAGACATTCTGTTGGCAAGGGGAATGGGTGTATATCCCGGCATCTGATTCTCATCCCAACAAAAAAACCCAGTTTCACTGAAATTCCACTTCTCTGCAAGGGGAAAAAAACTGTTTACGGTTTTGTTTTGAAAGCTGGGAGGCTTGTTGTAAAAAAACAACAACATTTAAATGTTGTAAGGAAGCAGTCCCTGATATCTGCAAAAAAGACAACACTGAAGTACAATGGCAATTTCATTTCTAGGGCCAGGTTACTTTAGGCAAATCGGGTCCTGATCAGAACATGCTTCCTTTATCCCGTAAAAGTTTTATTTTTGTGCAATAATTAGTTGGTATTCCAAACCTTATAATACTTTATCGAATGAAATTCCAAACAAATTTTTAAGCAATTTGGGGCTTGTGGTGGTGGGGATTTATATCCACAGACTTTCTATTTCTTCAGCCTTTCAGACGGATTAAAAAGGCAGTTCTATTAGCTAGCTGGGCCATATCAGGAATAATTGCATCACATTTGCCCCTGGTTAGAAAAGATTGGATGGGAAAAAAAGTGTATTTACAGATTTCAAGGAGTTCATTTTCAAAGAGATCTAAAATTTTATCTAATCTCTCTCATTCTCTCTGGGATGTGTTTCTCACTTCACAGTCTACCCCACAGTACTTTGTTTTTTATCCAAAGACTAGAATTCCAAAATAATCTCATGCGTAGTTGTGAACTATTTTTTTCTATCTCCCATAAAAGTTTAAACATTATTTCAGGGTCCTAGAAAGATTAAATCAACCCCATCCCAACCTGTTTCCTTCCAATAAATATTAGAGCATGCTTGGGAAATAATTTAAGTATGAGAAAGAATCACTTTTTTATCAAATGAAATCTGTACAAACAAAATGACTATGAAGTTCAGTTGAGTTGATGCAGTCTTTGGCATTTTTACATATAAACACTGCAGTGGAGGTCCATTGTCTTGCAGTCCACAAGATCTGCTTTTGTCACCTTATTTAGGCTGCAGAAAACCTGTGAACTTTATGGTGTTAACTTTTGCTCCATTAGGTTGACAGCAGTATATTTACAGGTAAAGTTCTTTGTTGAACGCGTTTGACATGATCAAAGGATCCAAATGTTGAGGAAGTCATTGAACAATTATGTTGTGTGTAGCCTTTGAAGGATTCTAGACCTAGGGAGATTCTGCAATTAAAGCCAGACACAGCTGTCTTCCAAAATGCCATAAAACCTAGTATCTGAAGTCTGTATACTTTAGAGGTGATCTGTTATATTGGAGACTTTGATTTAAAATGTATTCTAAAGAGTTACAGTAGTATAAGTTTTACTGACAGTGTATTGTCTTGCAAATATAAAGCATTAACTCATAACTAAAAAGACTAATTATTTTCTAATATTTCAATTCATTATAAATCACTATGATTTTGAACCATTTTATATATCATTAAAATTGCAAATAGGTTACATTTTGGAATTATATGGCTACCTAGTGATATAGCAAGTAGAGAAAGGAATGACTAAGTAAATAATGTATCATTAGCTGTGATGTTTCCAAGTTTCATACTACTATCCTTAACTTGTATAATTTTTTTAAAAAAATTAGCAAGAAACAATTTGAGAGGCAAGGAAGCAAACAAACTACGTTATAATACCTTTGAAAGGTTGCTTTGCCCCCCTTTTATTTATATTTATATTTATATTTATTTATATTTTCCATTGTACAAGAACAAGAACAAGAGAAACTGATTTTTAATTTTAATCTTTTTTAAAAAAAATATAATTTTAATCTTTCCTTCACACTGTTGTAGATGCTGAACAGGAATTGAGGGGGAAGAATAAATAGCAAGTCCTAAAAAATGAATTAAAGTGTGTTAACAATATTGGCTGAATTTCTGTGAGCCTAATAACTAAAACTCAGTTTTCTGTGATATTTAGTCTCTTGTTACATTATATAATTTTAAGTAGACAAGGAAGCAGTGAGTTATTTTCATTCGAGTTGGTTACTCTGCCCTTCTACATCTCACATTTTGAAAGCCCAATGCACAGGTTATGCTTTTACACCTACAGAAGTTCTAGGTTTGGGATATTTCTAGTCAATAAGTTATCCGGTCAGTCAATGAAATGTAAATTGTTCCTGTCTAGGCCACTGATGACTCAAGATAAAATAACCACATGCTACTTGCTACTAGTCAAGGGGAAAAGTAGTAGAAATGTTCTTTTTTTCCTCCTGACAGTAGCTACCTGTCTTTCATTAAGCTGCTGCCAGAATTTTGGTGAAGCTATCTTGAGTGGTTTCCTTGTACTTGTTTAATGACCTATGCAGCAATAAGAATACATAAAAAGTTATCTCATTGCCTCCCCAGAACACTCTTGTGAGATAATGTAGGCTGAGATATTGGGGACTTGATTCTTCCTTATCCCAAGCCACCACAAATTTCATTTTACTACACTTGTAAAAGTACATGAAGACTCAACAGTAGCACATGATGGCTTTTCTGCAGTCTAATATCAATTATAAACATTCATGCACCACAAAGATAGCTTTTTGACAGTAAACCTAACACCACTCGTCTTAAGAATATTCCTTTGAATTCAGTATGAATTCTTATTCCCTCCTGGATAACTGAGGTAAGATTTTGAATTTTAAAATCCCTTTTGTAAAGTATCTCCTGGCTTAGATGTCAATGTTTTTATAATTATACTAGGGCAGGAATGAGCAAGCTATACTCCCAGGACTAATTTCAAAAGGTGATTACAAAGAATTCATAATTCTGAGAAAAACAAAACAAAGCAGTCCCGTTTCTGCACTGAGAATGGTGGTTGCCACCCACTTTAGGTCTAACCCTTATCCTCCCACACTCCTTGCTTCAAAACATATCTGCAGTTAAACATACTGGAATAAGTATAGTAAATTTAATTAGGAACAAGTTCTTGTTAAATTAATAACCCGGTTGTTAAGTGAATCTGACTTTGCTTATCAGAAGGTCACAGAAGGGGATTACATTACCCTAGGACATTGCAACCATTATAAATATGGACCAGTTGTCAAACATCCAGATCTTGGTCACATGACCATGAGGATGATGCAATGGTCATCAGTATGAAAAATGCCCATAAGTCACTTTTTTCAGTGATGTTGTAACTTCAAATGGTCATTAAATGAACTGTAAGTTGAGAACCACCTATAACATATCTCATACATTGAATTTTTTGGGAATATGTTTACCTAGAGCAAATTCTGCAGGAATAATCTGTGGAGTTTTAATTAGCACAAGTTTTAGCTACTGAATAATCTCTGCAGCTAAATCATGGGGAGAAATGTTATTAATATGTTAATGTGGCTGCCAAATCTCTACGTAGCAAAATTATCTTAGAAATAGAATGAAACAGTTACTCTGGATTTAGAATGTATGAAAGTTCACCTTGCTTAGGAAGAAATTTGAAACAAAGGTTAGAATATTTGTATCAGTACTGCTTATCTATGATGTTTCTTGAACCTATTTATATTTATATACTACCATAACAAGAGTTTGCATGACCCATCTGTACACATGTAGAGTGGCCATATGCAAAAAGGAAATGCATCATCAAAAGAGGAGGGCAAGAAATGACATTTACAAGGACTCACAAATTTATATATTTAGAAATAATTATTTTAATTGATATAATAGGAAAGCGGGCCTGCATAACCTGTTCAAATGCATAATGAATCAATGACACATGTAAAACTCCTGACTTTGCCTTCTTACAGTTTCCAACTGGATTTTGATAGACAAACTTTCAAACAAATAATTGTTCTTTGTAAATTAGCCAATATGACTTCCTGAATTTGAGAATCAAGAACTGAATCTTTTCCATTGCAATCATCACCATGTTAAAAATATGTGAATAGGAAGGGCAGCTTGTCTGGTCCCTATTCAATTGATTGGAATAATTACCTCTTTTCATAGCTATAAGCTTTACACAGGTAACAAGCAACTCTCTCCTCAACAGATGAAAAATCGAAGAGCACCAGCGATCATAGACTGATAGTCCAAGGAGGCCCTTTTCACCAAACGGTTAATTTCATCAACTTCCTTTAGCAATTCCTCAAATTACAAGCCTGCTTTAGCATATGCACAGATTTCTTGACTTTTGTCCACTCATATGTTTAAACAAGGTGAGTAACAAAAAAATCCATCAGTCAGTCTTGAAATGAATCTTTATTGTGCGGTGTGAGCAAACACTTGCAAGTAATAATCAAATCTACCATAGTGTGGATGCCCAAATAAACCTTAAACAACCAATAAAGAGAAAAGGTTAGTTGGCCATTTCCAATCTTTAATGGATAATTTTCCTTTTGCACTGTTGTCCCTGCTGGCCAGTTAAAAATTAAATGCACTCATTTTGACAATATCATCTGTACACACTGAGAACCATTGTGATGTAGGGGTTAAAGTGTTGGAACTGGACTGGGGAAGACCCAAATTCTGGTCCACAGAAAATCATTTGGTGAGTTTGGCCAGTTACTGCCCCTCTGCCCAACATACCTCACAGGATTGTTGTGAGAAAATAGGAGGAGGAAGCATTAGGTATGCTGCTTTGAACTCCTTTTTCAAAATCTGGGACACAAAGCAAATAAAAACATTTCCACCCCTCCATTGACATTGTATACTTAAGTATCAATAAGCTTCCTGTGAAGCCTTTTTACCAGGATCAAAATTATTCACAATAAACTTTATTGATGTTAAAGCTAATTAATCTAGGAATCTCTAATCTATTTCTTACTTGTTGCAGCATGATAGGGTAAGGGATGTATATTGGTTTACAATCAAATACATTTAAAATCAAATGAATCGTAAAGTACTGAGAATCCTTGGCAAATCTAGCATTATACCAATATAACAAATAACTGCCCAATAATAGATTGCTACAAAATTTTTCTTCCTTAACAAACAACAAAGTAATTACAAAGCATAATAAGACTACAAAGCAATCACTAGAGAAGGAAAGAGGAAGTTGGTGGGAAAAAGAGAAAAAGGATGAATACTCCTTGTATAACTGCTGGAAATCACATTTCCCCCAACCCCTTGGAGTGTTCCTCTTCCTGCCTTTATCAAGGAAGTGTCAAATCTGACACCTTTGCAATAAAAGAAGTGAAAGTTTTTGAAAACCTTGTAACACCTAATCAAGGGATGTAAACTTTACATAAACCTAATTTGTGGATTAAAGTATCTCTAACATTTCTCAAATGCCCTTTTTGTCATTTTAATTATAAATTAGCCAGTTGAAAAAGAAAACGATAAAATGGTCACCAACCTACTTTTCTGAAAGGGAGAATAACTTTACATACTTATCTTCTATTTTAATTCTAGTGCCCTAACTAGTAACTTTTCTGCAGCAGAATCCCACTTTATGTCATTACTGTATTACTCATAACAATACATCCTTTTAAAAAATCCATTGGCATTTCTCAAATTCTGAAATCAAAACTCCCTTCAGTTTGAAGCACAACTACTATCTCTCTCTCTCCCCCTATCCCTCCCTCCCTCCCTCTTCCTCTCTCTCTCTCTCTTAGAATTTCTTGACCTGAATAGAGCAGGGGAACTGCAGCAACAATCACTGCAACTCCCTTTCCATGTCCTGGGGAAGAGAAGAGGATCATCAGCACTGTAACTGGTTCAACTACTTAATTTACTGTAAACTGAGGCTGCAAATCATTTCCTACCCTTTTAGTAGACATTAACAATTGGGCACAGTATTTACCCTAACATTGCTATTGCTTCTTCATTTCTAAGAAGCTCAAGAGTCTTGAAGAATAGATCATGGATAATGATCTTCCTTTATTTCAGACTGTCCCTCACCTTTGAGTCTCACCTCCCGGATAGCTCTATATCTTATTTCCAGTTAGGGAGTTTTCCACTGATCGACTCTACCCTGCATATATGACAGCATATTATATGTATGCACAATATACCTGATTCAACACTACTGATGTAATCTTGAAGCCATTCTATCCATGGAAGAACTGAAGGGGTGAGTTCCTGGAGTTTATTTTTTTATATTTAATTTTTATTAAATATTTTTAAGGGAAGATAAGAACTAATATGAATATAAAGATTCTTGCACTTTTAGCTTTCTCTTTGATCTCTTTTGTTTCCTTTTCCTACTTTGTAGTTCCTGAAAATAAGCTTCCTGGCTCATTTTGATGGTTTCTTCATACATACAAAACTGCTTTTGCACATGAAATATGTGGAAGACCTTTCCCCCCATAAAGATAATTTGATAATGAAGATTTGGCAGTTCTCACATAAAACCATAGTGCAAAATATGACAGGGACAGGATTTTACCATTATCTGCTCTATCCTCTGAAACAGAAGAAATGGTTAACTTCTCTATTACAAGATGTTCTGAAACTCCAGTGGTACTGACATAAAGTGTATATGTGAACTTGATTTTATTTTTGCCTTTTCACTGTATCTCCATAACCACCAAGATTCCGTGGTGAGGATGGCTACATTTTAAATAGCTAAAATAATCTTACATCCTCAATTCTCAGTTTTGTTGTAGCCAAATTGTCATGTATGTTTTCCCACCTCTGGCTGCAGCCTCTTGTGCTTCCAAGAGAGATGGGGCAAAAGTCCAGTTCAAAAGGAAACCACACAGCAAGGTGAGAAGAAAATTCCTCTTGCAAGACTTCATTGAGGTCTGTTCATGTTTGTTCCAAAGTTACTATCTCAACACATTGTACTATGTATTGTGTTTTTCACAAATATACACAAGCCCAGCTAAGCCCTCTTTGTAAAAGTCTAATGACATTCACTTACCTTATCCATACTTTCACAGTGTCATATCGACATGCTCATTTACCCCTTCAAAAGTATTAAGAGGTTTGTAAAGAATAATTTAGTAACATTTCAATCTTAAATGCTTATAGATGTATAATCTTTAAGACACAAAGTTCCTCTTTCATTGACACATTCACAGAGATTTTTAAAATGATGGACACAGGACCTAGGAGGATGCTGAAAGTTTCTTCTCCATGGGTTGAATATTTTTAAGAAGCCATTATCAACAGACGCATTCCTCAAGTATTATATAGTTTATTTGAAAACAGACATTCTAAATGTATGAGGTCATCCTAATGTTTTCATCAATGAGTACAGCTCACTATGTGCAGTGTAGCTCAGGAATGTACCTGAATTACTTCAAAAGCTTCCAAATTATCCTCTCCCAGAATAGCTTGATAATATATGTGTTTACACGATTATTTTCATTCCAGATGGAAGATTACAAAACATATTTTATTAGTTTCATTAACATTTAGATTCTGAGAAATATTCTATTCTGGTCTCTCTACATATATATCAAAATAGTTTCTCAACTTTGAGAACTTTCTCAAGTTTGAGAACATCCTTTCCCTCTCAAAATTTAAGAATATGGCGCTGTAAAAAGATTCTAAATAAACTGTAGTTTGTTATGTTGATTATTTAGCAGTTTTCATCATGGCTAAAGCAATGTCATTTTGACATAGGTATTTGACATTTCCCATGGAAAAGGGACTCTATAGCTCATTACAATATATTCTCATGGTCTGCATTACAGAGGAAGAATTTTGTGTCTGCGGGGCTGCACAAAGGGAGGCTCATCCAATCTCATTGTAAACATGTTGTGCATTGACAATAAAGGTTTGAATTGAATTGAAACCAAGGGTATAAAACCTTTGTTGTTTTCAGCGCTTTTAAATGCAAACAACTTTAACACTGGAGGCAGACTATGTTTAATGGAATTCAATTGCATTATTGAATGTATGCTAGTTCCCTTGCTCCAAGTACTCATACTGTATCATCAGTATATCATCATCATTTTAGCCATAGCCTCCATCCAATGCAGGGTGAAAGGCCTCTTCTGCATATTTCCAACCAATATATGGTCCTGAGCTTCCTTTTGACAATTGGGTCCACAATGCTTGCTGATGTCATCGATCGATATATGGTGTTATTTCCACTCTTGATACTATTGCTCGATTTACACAAGAAAATCTTCCTCTGTCTACCCTTGAAGCAGAAAGGCCTTTCCAAGGAAGCTCATTCCTTCTTGGGGAGGCAAAAGGGGAGAGAATGGTGAGAAATTAGCACACTTGGAGAGAAACAACTCTTGGGCCAGGCTTTGAATTAAGACCATTCACATCCAATGGCCTAAAAGGCAGTTCACAAAGCACACACCTTCCAGTCAATGTTGTTTCTGCTTTTTATTGTTCCACATAGTTAACAAAAAGAACTATTACACACAGAATAGAATAGAATTTTTTATTGGCCAAGTGTGATTGGACACACAAGGAATTTGTCTTGGTGCATATGCTCTCAGTGTACATAAAAGAAAATACAGCCCACATCTTACAAGTTTATCCCTCCTTTTTCCTAAATTGGGGCACTTTCATAGGTTAACAACTTCTGCAATCTGGTGCCCCCAAAACACTGGATCTCAACCGTCTTTGCTGGATGTACTGGCCAAGCATAAAGGAAACAGCATATCAGGCTGAGAAGACTGCCATAGGTATCTATGATACGCTTCCTGGAAAAATAACACTAACACTTCTTTTTTTCAAAGACAAGTTTCATGAGGAAGGATGCAGTGGAAGTTTTTTTTTAAAAAAAGCTGTGGTTGTAAGCTTTCTGAACAATTATGTGTCATTAACTGATTTCCATTCAACCACGTTTCATTTGTCCAAACTGTCAAGAGTTGTTAGTTATAAATTGGTTTCTATGCAAATTTACTTAGGTTTAAGCACTACTCAACACAGTTATCCTCGCTTCTAAGTGAGCATGCTTGGATAGCTTGAAAATCTGCAGGAATATATTTTCAAAAAATGAATCTGGAAGACGTAGAACAAATCTGAGGAATTTAGTGTGCTGAAATCCAGATCAGTCCAAGAACAAATGAAACATTCCAGCTTCTCCGGACTTGAACAGACAAGTTCAGTACAAGAATTAAGTGCTTAATTACCAATGTTTGCACTCAAGGATACATATTTGTTAATCACCAACATGGAACTGAATGTCCACAGCAGAAATCTTGTGCCTTAAAATACAAGCAATCGGTGAACTTTTATTTTAAAAAAACATTAAAATAAAAATTTGATAAGCGATATACATATCACACTAAAATTCATATTCATTTTGTGCTAGATGTGCACAAAACACATTTCTAGAAGGCACCCTGCCACCAACGTTTTAAATGTTTACCTAATTCAATCCTAGTTTCCAGTTTCCTCTTCCTTCACTGAAGGAGAAATCCTAGAATACTAAACTTATCAAGAAACTAGCTGCACCAATCCCTTTCAGGGATTTTCCTTGGGCTTATTTTTTTTAAAAAAATCTATCATTAAAATATATGAAAATCTGCATTAATGCTTTACTTCATACCTTTAATTGGATTAAACCAACAAGTTCTCAAATCCACAAGGGCTTTTTCTTAACACAAACTACATGATATTGGAGGCACTTACATCTCCCACAAGAAGTTACTTGCAAAAACAGTGCTGTGCATCAACAAGAGAGGTCTTTTTGCATACACTTCCAAATCTTTTAACCCCCACACCTTAGTAATAATTAAGAAAAAGAGACATACACATTTCAGTTCTCATACTCACAGATGAAATGTTAACTTACTTAGCAATTCAATCAGTCAGGATTTGACAGTGAAAGAGTGTCAGCTATACAGTCCTGCATACGATAGTTTTATGACATAAATGCACTATCTGAAATCCTCACTGTCTATATTCCAAGGGCTAGAAGAACACAGTGCTCAAGTATTCTCCCTATTAGGTAGATCTGCGTTGGTTCTTGTGAAGCTTATTACCATGGTCTCCACAAAGATTTGGAAAGGCTGGAGGAAGGCACATTTTGACTCCTAGACCTGTCCAGTCCATCCAAAGAGATGTGGCTTTGCTCTACCTCTGTGTCTTCCAGATCTGAGCAAATATCTTCACTGGAGGAAGGCGAAGGAAGAGATGAAGTGAGACTGGACAGGGTTAAAGTTCCATGTGAACCTCCAGGCATTTGAGAAGGCCCATCTCCACTTGGCCACTGGCTGATGGAGGGATCTGATAAGACATCCACAATCAGGTCTTGAAAACTGACTTCGTTCAGGGGCATTGACTCCAAAAGGTGATTCAAAAGCTCTGCTGCAATGGTAGAATCAATCCCAGGACAATTGGAGACAAATGTATGAACTTCATGCATGCATTGAATATATCCAGCTGCAAAGCGTTCACTGGCCTCTCGTTGCATTTTGTCACCATCTGAGATGTAGGTAAACAAGGAAACAAAAATAACCTCTTTCTAGTTCTTCCATCGATAATGTATTTGAGTCAATTCCCCCATCTGTCTTCTCATAATGTCAACTAGATGTTTAAACTGTATTACACTTGCAGTCATGTCTGTGAAAAACCTTTTTAAACTAACATTAAGAGCTTGAATGGAAGGATAGTCAGAATTCATTTCAAAATGTATTGGAAAAGCCACATTATTTCCAAGAGGGGAATGTCTCATTGAACAAGTTCCATTTTCAGAAGACAAGAGTTAAAGCCTTTCAGTTTCTGTGCATAAAACTCTTAAAAAATATTTTTATGATTTTTTTTAAAAATCACTTTTATGAAGCTAGGGGGTTGCAAGAGACTCAGGTATCCAGCTAATTAAGATTGGGAAAAATAACTTTATCAGTTATCGATCTAACATAAAAGATACAGGCATCGTAGAAAGGAAGCACTGAATTAAGAGTAAGGAGTGGAATAAAACAGGTCCAGGAAGAGGACCATTGTTTTGTTCTAAAATAATATGTTCAAAATACCAATGTCTATTAGGACCTAATCAAGTTATAAGAAAGGAATCATGTATACCGTGCAATTGAAGGAAAGAACTCAATCACAGAGCACTTTGAAAGCTATGACTGTCTTTCACAGAGAATAATTACAATTAGTCCAATTACCAACTACATGGAAGCAGCAGCCGATATTCTGGCAGGAACGGGTCTTTTAGAACTGTTACCTCTTGCGCAGAAAAGCCAAGCAGGAGCATCTACTGCAGGAGGGAGTTCACTCGCCAATCTACCGGAGGGTCCCTTTTAATGTAGCCAAACCCCCGGAGGATGAGGCGCAGGGAAGACCGGGGGGGGGGGGCATCCGACACTCACCTAGCGACCTGCTCTGCAGAATTCCCTGCATTCGCTTCACCGTCAGCTCCAGCACCTCGGCGTTCTCCATCTTCGTCTGGAACTAGAAGGAAGCAAAACGCACAGCGGAGCACAAGACGGTCAGCCCGAGCCTAACCCTCCCCTCTCCTCCGCCGCCACCCATCGCCACCCCTGCCCCGAAATCTTCGTCGGCCAAGTCACCTCGGTTTCCGACAAGATCAGACGCAGCTCTTGCAGGCTTTCGTTGATTCGCGCTCGCCGCTTCTTCTCCACAAGAGGCTTTCTTGCCTGGCCGAGGCGGGCGGAAAGCAAAAAGGAAAGGGCGTAACTAGCCACCGCTGCACGCGCGTGGAAATGCATGCGAGCCAGCTTGAGTTTCACGAGGCAGATCCCCCCCCCACACACACACACCCCACCATCCCCCGGCTCCCAGGCGCTTCACCTTCCTATCTCCTCTGGCCTGGGAGAAATCCTCCTCGTCCCGGCTCGATCGGGTTTTTTTGGAGCGAAAGGAAGGAGCCATTGGTGGTACAGCCAAGCAACCGCAGCGAAAGCAAAGGACAACCAGACAGGCCGGCGGGTTAAAGGGGAGGAGAGGAAAGGAGAAGAGGCGGCTCCTATCGCAGAAAAGCCGGCCGCTCCCCCCACCCCCCCCAACACCTCTACCAAAAAAGAAAAAAACCTCTCCTCTCCTGGGGCTGATCTCCCGCTCCGCAACCCCACTCGGCACCCCCTCCCGGAGCCGCCACCCCAGCCTTATTTATAGGATCTGATTTGCATGTCAATGAGCCTATTGGACGCCGTGAGCAGAGAGGAAGCTCAAATGTGGACCCGAACCACCAATAAGAAGCGGGCGCTTTGTCTCTTCGGAGGCAGCCGAAGCGGCTTCCCCGGGCCTCGCAAGAGAAACGGCGAGGAGGGGGAGGAAATCGGACCAATGGACGTGAGGTCCAGTCCTACGTGCGTGCATTGGAGTTGGGGTGGGGGTGGGGAGTCGGGATCGGTTGTTCGGAGCGTTTTGTGTTGTGTTGTTTTTTTTAACCCCTCGCTGCCGTTGACGTGTTGTTGTTGTTTTTTGGGTTTTTTGCGGAGCCTTTCAGTCTCGTCAGTTATAAAGAAGGGTGTGCTCGGTCTTCCCAATAAATCTCTTGACTAGGTTGGCTAGAAAGTTATGACTCCAGAATCTGGCCAGGATAAAAACTGCATATTAGGGAGAGAGATCTCAGAAATGCATATATTTGTGTACAGCGCCCCCCCCCGCCCCCCGTCAGGCATTGAGATTTGGAGACTTTTATTTGTACAACAAAGAAATCTTGACGGGTCTGTACAGTGGAAGCTTCCGTCTCGTATTCAGCCATTGGGGTTTCTTTTATATTCAATATTGTGCTGATTTACATCTAAACTTGGAAACCTCGATCAATTGAACTGAGAAAAGTTTCAGTTTTTCTTGAGGTTTTTCTTTTTCTGCCAAAGCATAAACCTGGCAAAAGTAACTGTGCTGTTACAGAACTTGATAAAAGTGATTGCCTGGTGTTGCAGAACATCTGGAGTGGAAGGATCTCTGGGCAGCAACAATACTGAAGAACAATGGAAGCAATTTTATGGAATGACACCAGAATAAAGTAGTTGCAGCTTTATGCAGAAGTGGTAGAACATTCACAAGGCAACACTTGTTCTTGGAAGGAATGCTAATATAGCAGCACTGATACAATTGCCTGGCACATCACTAGCAATTTTGCAGAGGCTCACTGTCCATACAATTGCTCACTGCTTATTTCCCTACACAGGTAGTCCTCCACTTACAACAGTTTGCTTAGTTGATTGCTTGAAGTTACAACGGCACTGAAAAAAGTGACTTATGACCATTTTTCACACTTCTGACCCTTGCACATGATTTGCTTTTGAATGCTTGACAACTGACTCACATTTATGATGGATGCAGTGTCCTGGCATTGTGTGATCATCTTTTGCAACCTTCTAAGAAGCAAAGTCAATGTGGAAATCAGATTCACTTAACCATGTTACTAATATAACAACCACAGTGATTCACTTAACAAATATGGCAAAAAAAAGGCCATAAAATATAGCAAAGCTCACTTAACAAATTTCTCACATAAATTTTGGGCTCAATTGTGGTCTTAAGCTGAGGACTGCCTGTATATGAAAGCAGTATTCTGAACATGTTGATGATGTCATGAAACATGGAGCACTTCACCCCTTTTTGCTTCGTAGCACAGCTGAAAATATAACCAGGTAAGTCACTGTACAGGCTGTCATTTATATTTCATCGACAGAGTCTCTATAGGGGCAAATTCTATAATGTTTGCATAATGCATGGGAACAGAAGAACAACCAAAAACCTAACCAGGGCAACATGTTTCCAAAATTGTACCACCTGCTAGTGTTTGCCAGAAATGAGTACAGAAAGTTGTGCAGCTTTTTACATGGGAACTAATTCTCAGTCATCATAATTAGAGTTTGGTAGTGCCTTCCCAATTAACAATCATCAAATGCACAGAGAAGCTGGATTGATGTATAATTTAAATTGGGATGACATGAGGGAGGAAGATAAGTTGAATCCATATGAAGGGGGCAGTGCCCCAGCACTTTAAGGAGGCTGTGGCCTGCCCTCTTCTTAAGAAGCCATTGCTGGACTCCACCTGGTTAGATAATTTCCGACCTGTCTCCAATCTTCCTTTCTGAGGAAAGGTTGTTGAGAAAGTGGTTGTGCGGTAGCTCCAGAAGTTTCTGGATGAAACAGATTATCTAGACCCCTACCAGTCAGGATTCAGGCCTGGATTTGGGACAGAAAAGGCATTGGTTACACTTTTGACTGATCTCTGGCGGAAGTGGGATGAGGGTAGTGCATCCATCCTTACTCTACTTGACTTCTCGGCAGCTTTCGATACCATTGACCATGGTATTCTTCTGGAGCGGCTTTGGGGGTTGGGAGTGGGAGGCTTTGTGCTATCCTGGTTCACTTCCTTCCTCTGCGGCCACTCTCAGTCAGTGTTAATAGGAGGAGATCCAGTCCTCACCCCTTTGTGGGGTTCCGCAGGACTCAGTACTCTCTCCTCTTCTGTTCAACATTTATATGAAGCTGCTCGGTGAGATCATCCGTCACCATGGACTGAGGTATCACCAATATGCTGATGATACTCAGCTGTATGTCTCGGCCCGTGGAGAGAGAAGCAATGCCATGTCCTCCCTCTCACAGTGCCTGGAGGCTGTTAGGGGCTGGATGGGGAGCAACAGGTTGAAACTAAACCTGGCAAAACCAAGTGGGTCTGGGTTTGGGGTTTGTTGGCTCAGGGAGAATTGCCATCTTTGGTCTTGGATGGGGTGGCACTACCCCAAACAGACCCTGTGTGTAATCTGGGGGTTCTCCTGGACTCATGACTCCTACTTGAAGAGCAGGTGGTGGTTGTGGCCAGGAGGACCTTTGCACAACTGCGGGTTGTATGCCAGTTATGCCCTTTCCTGGACTAACAATCCTTACTCACAGTCACTCACTTCCCATCTTGACTATTGCAATGCTGGGGCTGACCTTGAAGAGCAACCGGAAGCTCCAGTTGGTGCAAAATACAGCGGCCCACATGGTTTTGTGCAGACCCTGGTGTGCACATGTATCACCTCCTGCGGGAGCTGCAGTGGCTGCCGATTTGCTTCCGGGTGCAATTCAAGGTGCTGGTTGTCACCTTTAAAGCCCTTCATGGCTTGGGATCAGGTTATCTGTGGGACCGTCCCTTGCTGGTCACATCTACCCGGCCCATAAGTGATGGAGGCAGGGAATGCTGTGGGTCTCATCCCCTAGGGAGATACACTTGTGGGACCCAGAAGAAGGGCCTTCTCCATGGTGACTCCTTCTCTGGAACATCATTTCCCCAGAGATTAGAGTGAATCCCACTCCAGTACTCTTCTGGAAGGTGCTGAAGACTTGATTCTGACAATGGCCTGGGGAACCCAGAGCAGGATGGACCCCATTAAATGGCTCATGTGATCTGCTGTTGCTATCGCGGGGGTGGGGTGTGATTATATTATACTCTATTAATTTATTTGATTCTTTTATTAGTTTTATTGTTTTAAATGTGGTTTTATATTCTGTAAGCCACCTTGAGTCACCATGGGCGAATAGGCAGCTATATAAATTCAATAAATAAATAAAATATAAGTTTGACAGAGATGCTCAATTGAGGGAATTAAGCCAGACATTCAGGAGATTGAGTTAACCATCTATTGAAATTTATTGACAAATCAATAGAGACAAATCAATTTCCAGGAGACATCATTTTAAAGACCATGCAAACAGAACTTTAAAATACCACTGGTTGTTAATAGCTTACAGCTCAAAAGACTCAAATACATTATTAATGTGCTAGAACTCGTAACGGACAATGATGCCATGCTTTTTTAGATACTGGGTGGCATGTCCATATTTACATCATCTGCCAGAAACATCTCTCTGGATTCCTCATAGGACAAACAGGGCACATTTTGTGCAAAATAACTTGAAACAAATTTGGCATCAGGTTTGGACACTCTATGGCAGATCTCGAAGTGACTGTTTTGGAAAAATGGGACTGTGACTTCATCACTCATCATTGAGTGAGAAGTATCTGAATTCACATACATCAAAAGGTTTCAGGCAATCTTAGAAAGTCTGAAAAAGCCTATTCCCTCTTCAATACAGTATTCTGTGCGCCATAATGGAAACATTTAAGATAAATAACAATCATAAGAATGATTGTTCCCTGTTGCCAAGCAGCAATAAACCATTTCCTGTAAACAACTGGATCCATTATGTCATGTATTCTAATATAATCATAGAGATATTGTGACTTAGCATAGCAGTGGTGGGTTGCCCCCAGTTCGGACCGGTTTGTAAGAACCGGTAGTAAAACCAGTGGGAGGCCCCGCCCACCACCCCAGATGTTGTCGTCAGCGATCTGCGCAGAAGCAAGGCATGTGTGTGAACCCGTTGCAAACCGGTAGTAAAAGTAAGTAGAACCCACCCTTGGGTAGCAGGTCTGTTTGACAAGTGGTATGACAAAATAGTTTACAGATACAACTTTAGCTATCATTACATTTCCATTATCACATTCAAACTAATAAACTGTGCCTTATGTCATCATTCAATTGCTTATTCTTCACTTATATTTGCTAAATGTATAAATGAGTTGCATTATTGTACTACACATTTAACTATCTCTTACAGCTTTTCCCAGTTCAGTGCAGGGGTGAAATGCTCCCCGTTCAGACTGGATCACACGATCCGGTAGTGATGGTGGCGGGTGGTTCGGAGAACCGGTAGCAAAAATCCCTGCGCCCCTGCCCCCACCATGCCCAGCTGAGCTGCACGATCATCAGAGGCCTTTTTTTTTTTTTACTTTTAAAAGCATTTTTTCTTCAACCTCTTCCGAAGAAAAAATGCTTTTAAAAGTAAAAAAAAAGCCTCTGATGATCATCAGAGGCTTTTCACAGCATTTTTTTCTGCAACCTCTTGGCTGAAGAGGTGGTAAAAAAAATGCTTTGAAAAGTCTCTGGCAGCTCCCAGCTGAGTTGCGTGATTGGCAGAGAGGTATTTTTAAAAATGTCTCTCTGACGATCCCAGCTGAGTTGCCTGATTGACAGAGGCTTTTCAAAGCATTAGAAAAAATGCTTTGAAAAGTTTT